>VDFB02047144.1:16392155-16561447 GCA_007258455.2 Sequoia sempervirens | reverse complement strand
AAATGTTACAATATCTCATATGGTCAGATAATTGCATGGTTCAATTCAAAAATGATAGAATGTTTTATTGGTTATGTATATTTCATAAGGAAAATAATATCCAACACATATGGAGTTTTTTTTAAGCTAGTCATGGTAAGGGAGAACACGATGGAGCAGGTGCACATGGGAAAAGAGCTCTTGTTACAGAGCAACTAAAATTTGAGGATGCTATGGGATTTAGAGATGCATGTGCAATTGTAGATTGGTTCAATAACAAATTATCTACAAGAACAAGTGAGAGCTCAATAATTCAATGCTTCTTTTGGTTAGTTGAAGAAAATGGCATTTTTTTCTCGACAAGATTGTGAAAAAATTAATGGATCTACAAAATGGCATTCATTTAAGAGTTCAAATGCAAACAAATGGACAATATGGACAAAGGAGTTGGAATTCTTTTGTCAATTTTGTATTTTAAGTGATTGGGAGGGATGTGAAAATAAAAAATGGGTCGAACAATTGCAACAAAGAGCCTTAACACCTACATCAACACATGTTCAACATGGAACGACAATTGAAGATAATCAGGTGTTTGCATCAGATGATTATGATCATGTTTTGGATCATGTATAAGAAGGTACATTATTTATTGAGTTGAATTTTGTATGTATGCATGTTTATATGTGAATTAAATATAAGTCAATCTTTATTGAATTTTGTATTTATTTTTGCAAGACATGTGTATGTTGTTGTTGCACTTGAGGGGAATGAAGAGGAGAGAGATTACTTGTTGGCTAGATGTGTTGAGAGAAAACATAAGCTGGTACATCCTAGAGTGGATGATGATAACTTTGAGTATCGAATTGGTTTAGTGGTTGTTGTTGGCACCCGACTTCAAAAATATTTGATGAGAAAGAATGGCTTGCATGCACTTGAAGATTATGAAAGACACAAGAAGATTATACATTATTCACATTTTATTTTGGCAACCAATATAAAAATAGTTAGATATCAATGGAGGCCTCCTAATAAATTTTTATGGACATTTTCAATGGATGATCATGAGACAATCATAGATGCATTAAAAAAAATAGAGGATGCAGATGGTACAATAGAGTAAATAAGTATTGGTAAGTATATCTAGTTGTTTATATAGTTAATTGATATATATATATATATATATTTGTATTTAATCATTTCCTAATTAAAGTTTTATATCATTTTTTGTTTTAGGTCTCCCAAAATTAGATGCTTTACAAAAGAGATAGGAGATACACATATATATTACAATGGAATTCAAATCTAGAGATAGGTAACTATATATAATTCTAGATACACTTAATTGATAGTATAAATTCATTCTCTCAACTCCCCTTAATCCACCCTCTTGCATCGCTTCAAGTCATTCTATCAACTCCTCTTAATCCCCCCTCTTGCATCCCCTTAAGCCATCCTCTTAAAGGACCCTTAAGTCATATCCTCTTACATCCCCATAATCCATAATCTTGCATCCCTTAAGTCACTCTCATAATTCCCCTTAAGCCATCCTCTTAGGGCCTATTAAACCATATCGTAAGGTTCATGACATGCATTTCCTTAATCCACTATCTTAGATCCCTTTAATCCATTCTATCAAGTCCCCTTAATGCACCCTCTTACATCCCTTCAAGTCATTCTATAAACTACCCTTCATCCACCCTCTTGCATCCCCTTAATCCTCTCTCTTACATCCCTTTAAGTCATTTTATCAACTCTCCTTAATCCACCCTCTTGTATCCCCTTAATCCACTATCTTGCATCCATTTAATCCATTCTATCAACTCCCCTTAATCCACCCTCTTACATCCCTTCAAGTTATTCTATCAAATCCCCTTAATCCACCCTCTTGCATCCCCTTAATCCACTCTCTTACATCCCTTTGAGTCATTTTATTAACTCCCCTTAATCCACCCTCTTACATCCCCTTAAGCCATCCTCTTAAATAACTCTCATAATTCCCCTTAATCCACCCTCTTGCATCCCTTCAAGTCATTCTATCAACTCCCCTTAATCCACCCTCTTGCATCCCATTAAGCCATCCTCTTAAAGGACCCTTAAGTCATATCCTCTTACATCCCCATAATCCATAATCTTGCATCCCTTAAGTCACTCTCATAATTCCCCTTAAGCCATCCTCTTAGGGCCTGTTAATCCATATCATACGATTCATTACATGCATCCCCTTAATCCACTATCTTACATCCCTTTAATCCATTCTATCAACTCCCCTTAATCCACCCTCTCACATCCCCTTAAGCCATCCTCTTAAGGGACTCTCATAATTCCCCTTAAGCCATCCTCTTAGGACCTATTACGCCATATCCTAGGGTTCATGAGATGCATCCTCTTAAACCATCCTCTTAAATCCCCTTAAGGAATTCTCTTAAAACCCCCCTTAAACTATATATCCTCTTAGGTCCCCTTAATCCATCCTATGGAAAACATCTTTTGAATTTGTATGGAATTTAATATATACTGTTCTTTTTTTGCATGATTTTTTTTCTTAAATGACTCATAAAAATTGTAGTTACTTGAATTAAATTTAAGTTCAAAAGATGAACATACCTATGTAGGATGATCCTTAGAATATAGTAAATTTAGGTATGACCCCATCCCAGATGCATGTGCATTGCCTGAAGTGGATATCTAAGTATCCCTATAGCCTGGGCCTCCATCCTCTCTATTGGCCACTTAAGTGGCCACGTGTGTAGTCTACTAAGTGAGATGTCCTAAAAGTGAGCTCAATTCTCCTAATGTCAATAACATGGTCTACTATAGAAATGCAGTGGGAACACCAAGAGAAGGAGGAACAATAGGAGCAATTGGAACACATCGCTAAGGATCGACACATGCTCCTAGTCTATGTTGGGGCATGCCATGCCCAACTCCCTGAAATGACCTCATATCAAAATAGTTGTGTTTTTTACCCAACTCAAACTCAACCCATAACTTTCTTAAAAAGTATAAAGGCACCTCACTGTTGCCATGTGGTGGATTATCAAGCACCATCCACCATCTATCCCAAAAATGTGCAGCTATCTGTAGGTGCCTACACCATAAAATTGAAATTCATTTTTTTGTGGGTGGAATGGATTGGTTTGTTTGGGGGTTAATAAATTATTGGCACATGGCTTTTTTGGTAATTTTCAGGTCATTGATTTCTTTATATGACAATCCATCCACATAGAATTTTCTCCTCTCTTCCCTCGATTGATGGAACCTAACTAGGTTCGCATCAATAGATCAAACATAATCGACAATAGTTTGCATCATAGATGCAAACCATGTGAGATGGGGAGGGACTCTAGGCTCATTTTTTATGAGATATATATTTCCTTGAATGACAATGAGGTTTGCTTGAATATTCTCTCTTAATTGATCTTCATCAACTACAGGAGGGGGTGGGGGGTTAGGCAATGGAGAATGTGGAGGTGTGTTAGGGTTTCGTTCATGTGGTGGATTGGGATGTATGATATCTATAAGAATTTCTTGATTGGTCATAAAATCCTCTAAATTAAACATTGGATCCATGTGAGCAATGATATGGAAACTGCATGTTAAACAATTAAAAAAATACATATCAAGAAACTAATTAAATAATGCACACAATTTGAAAGTTATTTAAAAATCACATTGAACATGCACAAATTCAAAATATATTTCATTTGAATATCATTCGATTTATAACATTATAAAATCCATAACATTAAAAATTCATAGCATGTACACACATTAAATTGAGTCTAGTGTGGGGTTGTTAATATCAAGGGTAGAAATGAAATTATGGGGTTTTATTAAAATTTATTTAATCTCATTCATTATTTTCAAATAATACTAAAGATAAGAATGAAAAATTAATAGACATTGAAAGGGACACATAGATATATTCTAGTGACCTAATTGCAATGTACAAAATATAAAAAAAGATGAGTAACCAAACTCTATTCACCAAATTGATCCCCTTAAGAAATTTCAAATTCCCCCTCAAGACATCAATTTACGATTTAGGGTGATAGGATGGCTTAAGGGGATCTATGTGTAGTAAGGTCCTAGGACAAAATGGTTCATGTCTTAATGGAATAAAATTTGGTGGAGTGGCCTAAGGCAACCAAATTTCATTTTAAGGTCCTACAACAAAATGAATAGACCATGTATTAATCAAGTATGACATAGAATTTAATTAAATACGAGGACATAAATTGATTTATCTAAATTTTCAAATTTCATGATAAGAGACACAAGATCTCTATAGTGGGACAAAGTAGTTAAGAAGAAATTATAAGTTTAACACTAACATTAAAATTTATAATCTCATTCATTGTTTTCAAAGAATACTAAAGATAAGAATGAAAAATTAATAGAATACATTCAAAGGGACACATAGATATATGCTTGTGACCTAATTGCAATCTACAAAACAAACAAAGATGAGCTTGAGCTCTATTCACCAAATTTTGAGAACTTATTTTATCCCCTTAAGAAATGTCATATTAGGACCCCTTAAGACATCAATTTACAATTTAGGGTGATAGGATGGCTTAAGGGGATCTATGTCTAGTAAGGTGGACAAGGAAAAAATGTTCCATGGCTTAAGGGAATAAAATTTGGTGGAGTTTCCTAAGGAAACAAAATTTCATTTTAAGGTCCTACAACAAAATGAATGCTAAATTATGGTTTAGGGTTTAGATTTAGAGATTTGATGACATGAAAACATATAGAAGACACATGAATAATTTTTTATAGGTAAATGAGAAACCTTACCACCTAAACCTAGTGCTTTGAATAAAATATGTGACATTCTAGGAATAGCTTCAATATATCAACAATTAGGAATTTTAGATTTCAGTCCTAAGTAGTTGTTGAGTTATGATAGATTTTGAACCTACTTGGACCTCTAAGCACTCTTGCATGATTTAGAAAGGAAGAGGGGATCTAAAGTGATTTAGACCCAAATTTTTTTCTAATCATATATTTTTTGAAACTTTTCTATAGCATAGACTCTTCCTTTGAATATTTATATAAATTCTAGACATGCATGGGTTTTCAAAAAAGAATCTAACTACCACTAAGTGAGGAATCAATTGATCAATAAAATAAATAAATAATCTTAGAAAATAAACCTTTTGTTATAGAATTGATGTGAATTTATGAATCATCTATCAAGTTTCTCAAAAAATTAATTTTAATTTTAATTGAAATGTTCATACTACAAGTTAGCTTTCGTACACTAGTTTAGAGAAAGTACAACATTTAGTTTTCCTAATCTAGAACAATGCGCCTACCCATGGGAGTTAAAATAGGAATTAGATTACACACAACCTATAGATCTTATGAATAACATCCTATATTTATTAAGGCTTAAATATGATCATAATGCATCCTTACATAACTCACAAAGGATCTCATCCAAATAAGAGAAATGGGTAGAAATCATTCATGCTTCACATTTTAATATTTATTTGATTTAATAACATTTATGTGTCTAGCTTTATCCATATTGCACATAGTCTAGATTAACAAGTATGACTTGCATTTCTATGTTTTTTTAAGAGAATACATCATACACTATAAAAGCTAACAACATTGATATAGAGTGATTACATGCTCATATCAACTAGCATCATGATATATGAACTTATTAAATCAAGCACATAGTTTCACATGAGGTACATTATTTTACTTCACTTGTACACTTTCTCAAGTTAAATTATACAATCATTAAGTTTTATGAGATAAAATTAGCTATAAAATTTATATTATGTGAACATATTATAATTAAATCAATTTGTTGGTTAATATATAGATCTATGCATCGATTGTTTTTACCTCCTTTATTAATCAATTATGAATTTCATTGGTAGTTGTGTGGATCACCAATGACATGCCAAAATGTACCTAACCTATGGACTATAATTTGTGATTCCTCCCTACATGTTATGCCATCAAATCTTACTACGCATCCTTATTTTACCTCTTCTATTATATCACATGCCCCTAATATTGAGCTTTTTATCACTTCCACCCTAAATAAACTAAGAACCATGACTAAGAATAAAAATCATACAAAGAAGGTTATGTCAAAGATAAAATGTAATCTAAACCTCCTTGAGGAGCCCTAATTTAGGGTTTTAGGTTTACATAAATTAGGGTAAATAGGGTTTTACGTTTACATTTTAGGGTTTAGGTCTAAGGATTAACCTATGTAAATTAGTTTTTAGGGACCTGTGTAAATTTTGTAACCTATGGTTTCTAGGGTTTTGATTTCTAAGTTAAATGTGTCCAATTTAGGTTTAGTTTTTTTCAATTTATAATTTAAATTTCTTTGTTTTGTTGACGTTTTTGGTTTTTTAAATGCAATTAAAAACTATAAAACATTGAACTAAAACACACTAAACAAAGAAAAATTGAATACTAATTACAAAACAAAAAAACAAGATATAAAGCAAAAAAAGGAAGAATTCAACCAACCTAGATATTAATGAGGTCAGTTGTTTTGATGGGAGGAGTTGGCAGTCAAATTTTTCATAAATCAAGGCATTTGAAATGTGTATGTGATATCCTCTGTTCTTCTCTGGTGTGAACTAAAATAGTGAGGAAAAATGAAATACAATCACTTATTAAAAAAAATACTTTCACAAAACGCGTACGTGTTTTCTGTTCACATACCCAAATTTGAACACGTATGCATTCAAATTTAGGCTCAGGTACCCGATTTGTAACATGTACGTGTTTCCTACAAAAAAAAATGCTTTTCCCAAAATTTCCCCTCTTAGTGTACCCAACTTCTTGCTTTTACCCGCTACTCCTTGACATGTAATAGTTGTAGGATCATAAGATACTTGCTATTGCATGTTTTACTTTCATTGAAAGCCAATTCCTTTTTGCAAGGAGTGGCATACCATCATCCATCCTTAACTCACCTTTGTCCCACACTTAGTGGGGGAAAGGGGTTAGGTATCTTTTTCCTCATATGTCACTTGTCTCTTTTGGCTAGTTGAATGCCTTCCATGTATATATTAGAGTAAGCTTGGGATGTGGATGACATGCCTTAAGTTGGATCGCATGTGGCATACTTTTCTTTTTAGGTTTAGCATTCTATTTTTGGGGGAAATCGCTCTTTCCTTTTTCATGGTGTAGCTTTATTTTGGAATCATATGACTTGGCATAGGGTTTTTTGAGGAAATATCTGATGTCTTAGGAAAACAACATTGGCTACTTTAAAGCAATTCCTCACAATAATGGTGTTAGCAAGAGCTTTAAAGTGGGGCCCTACATTGAAGACAACTTTCAACATATTTCATGGCATGATTTTATTTTTTCTTGTGACATGTCCTTTTCTTGGTGGTGTCATTGGGTTTGATATCCTCCAAGAGTGCAATATTTTGAAGCATACTATCTCCTTTAGTGGCATGATGCAAAGCAAGATGCATCCCATAAGTAGTGATTTGAGACTCTGACTTGTTCTCTCTTGGAGACATTAGGCACGATGTTCCCTAAGAAGAATACCCTACTTGAACAAAGAAAAATCCCTTTTTTAATAAAAAAATACAGAAATGACATTAAAAAGCATACAAAAGCATTAAATTTTGGTACCTTATCGAAGCTATTAGGAGGATAATTTCGATATGGTATAGGAGGCTAATATGATTCTCTCATTTGCCACCTTGTTGGGATAACTCACCTAGTGGATGGATTGAGGTTCCACTACCCTAGAGTGAGCTTGTTGGAATAACTCACATAAGTGGATGGACTAAGGTTCCACTATCCTATAGTGTGCTTGTTGTGATAACTCACCTAGTGGACAAACTGAGGTTCCGCTACCCCAAAGTGAGCTTTTTTGGATAACTCACCTAGTGGATGGACTGGCATTCAACTACCCTAGAGTGAGCACATATGTTATGGGAAAACAACCCCATTCCATAGTGTGTTGGAATGGTTGTGCTTGATCCTTTGTTTTTCTTGGCCTTTGATAGGGTATAACTATGTATTTTTGTTATTGTTGCATACTTAAGTGTCTTGAATGTCTACTTTACTATGAGTTGTCATGGAGGAAAACTGTCACTAAAGTGGGGGAAAAATGTATTAATGGAAAAAGTATCCCTTTTTCCCGCATTTAGAAATAATTGACAATAAATTAACCTAATAATGCCCTGATTTAGTGTTGTAATGTGTTGTACACATTCACATTGAATCTAGGGACCTTTTTAATAAATATACTTAAATGTACCTTATTTAGGGTGTTATAAAGTGTTGTATTAAACTTTCACATTTATCTATGGTTTCATTAATTAATTGTGGTTAATTAGAGCTTAATTGGCCCTTTAATTCAAATTCAATCCCTCTTAATTATATTTCCCAAAGGATCTATCCCGACACCCATTGATGATATTGTATGACATTTTATTTGGTAAAATTGGTGTCCTAGAAATGTGTGCTAGGACACATTCACCTTTAGTGGCAAATGAGTCCTCATAACATAGGACACCCTTTTTGTAGCATTTTTAAAATGGTTTTTTGATTTTATTTCCCCCCCCTGAAGCATGGTCCTAGAAAGTTGTGCTAGGACCCATTTTCCTTTAGTGGCGAATGGGTCCTCCCCATATAGGACACCCATTTTTCAATTTAATTATAGCAAGATTTTAATGGTTTTTAATCCTAGATCTAAGGTCAGCTGGAATTATTTGAATTTCAAAGTTAATCTCTAATTTTAGTATAAATATGGGGTTAATTCACATAGTTTCATCTTAAGTCTCCTAGCAAGTTTACTAGCATTCAATAATTCAAGCATTAGAGAATTATAAAACATTTCAAATGAATTTAAGAGCACATTATTGAAGTCTTATTGCAACATTCAAGGTCATATCATCATGTCAAAGGAATAATGCATCAAGCATGTTTTTGAGCTAATATTGTTGATGTAGCATTGAAGATCTATTTACAAGTATTGTTTCACATCTAATTTGAGATCAAGATCTACATTCTACATGGCCACTTTATGTTAGTTTATGGATTTACATTCCAAGACAACTTCCAAGGTATCATCATCCCATGTTTCATGTTTCATACTTCAATTGTATTATTTCATCATTTGGTTTGATTACCTAAAATAGGTTTGACTTAGCCAGACCCCTATTCTCTAACAATCAACAAGTTTTTCTCTCCTTTGATGTATTTTTGTAAATTCATAGGTTAAAGATCAAGTGGAGAACAAGATTGGAGAAAAATTATCAAATTTGTCAAGTTGTAAAGTTGTCACCTACATTGCAACAACATGAAAACAAGGCTACATAATTTGCTTCATGTTTTCAGGAGTTTTTCACCAAGGAGCTGAGAGTGTAGATCTTGAAGAACAAAACCTAGATCTCAATTTTTAGAAACCCTAATTGAGATCCATTTGCTAGTAAAGGTGAATGAGTCCTTTGTGACCTTAAAACAACATTCTCGTAGTAAGGTACACACCATTCTAGCCTCTCAAAACTTTCCTTATTGTTTCTATAATAGTTAGGGGTATGTGCAGGATCATTGAATGGAAAAAACAAGCCTTTAAGTAGCAAAAAATTCAAAAAGATCAGAGTTAGGCAACTTGACGTAAAAATTTGAATAAGTTATCTATATTATTTCAAAAATATGTAAGAATAGAATATGTAGAAAATTGAATATAGTTTCTAAAATACCATGTTTATTTTAAAAAAAATCTATTTGGTGAAAATTTTAAAATTTCAATGCAGTAGTACTTAAATTTCAGGGAAAAAATAAGAAGTAGGTGTAGATCTGTTTGACCACCCTTAACCATAATAAAATGATAATATTTTTTTATTTAATATTTTAGATATAAGTAGAGGACTCATGTCCAGATGTGATGCATAAATTTTTGTAATTTTTTTCTGAGTAAATAATTAATTATGAATTTTTTATTACAACTTTTAAAAAATATAAAAACTCATATGTCTGACTATCTTAACTTGGTCAAAACTTCATCAAATTCATTTTTTATTTTTTTAATCCCATAGTATGCAAAGCATAGAATGTGATGCATGTTTTGGATTCAAAAAATGTCATGTCGTTTAAAAGCTATAGATGATTTTCAATCAACCTATCAATCAAGACTTTAATCATAATTCAAATAAAAAATGAATAATAATTATTTATTAAATTCAAAGTAAAGCATAATTTATATAGGTGGAAAGCTAAGAATCTCCTTTAAAGCCCCTTTTCGTTTCATCAATTTTGGGTAAAAAAAAAGTCATCATACACATACCCTACACATACCCTTAGGATTAGTTTTTTATTGTTATTTTTTATTTTGACCCTCATAATTGTATGTTTCATAGCACAAAAATTAGAAGTTCATCATCTTGTTGATGCATTTTGGTGAACCCTATTTTGATATGAAACAAGGGGGAGCAAAACCTAGTCTAAAATTGTCAAAGGTGACAATTTTCAACCCTACAAGGAGTATGATGTACCACTCTCAAGTAAATTAAACTATTGAATATTTCAACAATATTTTAGAGAACATACTCTTGAACGTATGTGACATTGGGTGAAAAGATTGGATTAAGTACTTTAGTCCATAAGACATATCACAACATTTAATAGATTAACTACATATATCCCTTACAACTTACATTTGTAAAAGAGGTTGTCATCCTTGTGGATTTTTTAATTTCAAGTCTACACAACACATATTGCTCATTTAGATGACAATTTTTTTATTTAAGTGTACGTTAGTGAACTACAATCACTTGAGGAAAAGTGTTATCTTACCTCTTGAGTTGGCACATAGAAAAACAAAAATAATAAATATGGCATGATTTTTATATTAAGCAAACTGACTCCAATCAAGAAACCTAGTATTTTTATTTGACAAACACTTCTTGAGACATTTGTGCAAGTAGAAATTTTGATGGTTGGGGCTATTGATGATTAACACAATTGCATCAAACAACTTTATAAGATTAGCTACATTGGATAGGAATAGTTTATGTGGTAAAGTAAACATGTGTTTGTCTATGACCTTATGTCACATATAAAAACCACAATGATATATAATCTTTGTCAGAACTTTGCAAATAAGGTCATTTGACTAATGTTCTAGAAACATTTATTTCATTTCAAGTCTAGACATACCCCTTTGTGTTGCTTTCAAAGCTTAATTTTATTTTAGTTGATATTGTGCACTACTATAGTCTTGTGTAAGTTGTTAGTACAATGTGTGTAAATAGGGAAAAATTCAGATTTAATGTATTGAAAACAACAAATTAACTAAACCCTATCAAGCACCATGAAGCACAAACTAGAATGAAAATGCAAACCAATTTTCAAACTAGACTTGATTGACCTCCATGGCTCTTCTCCACCTGCATGAGAATGCAATATTTTGAAGGTTGATTGTTGGATGAATGTTGGTTGCTCAATTCGGCGACATAACATTGACATAGGGATGATAGATGAATGACAATAGATAGAAATGGATGAAAGACTCAAGAATGATTTTGATAGCATAAAGATAATTGAAGAATCAACCCCCCTAATGGCTTATGAGAGAGTTTATATATAGGAAATGTCTGATTTGGATTGACGGTTGAGATTGAATGTCAATAAGATGTCTAAATCAATGGCCAAAATTGAAAGTTGTAGTATGGACTAGGGTTAGGTCAAAATTAGGGAAATGACAAGAAATGAATGGCTAAGATTGAATTATAAGATAATTCAATCAAGGGCTGAAATTAAATGAGATGTCAAGAGATAAGATTTGATTTGGAAGATATGATTGGCACAGACAAAGAGGTGATAGGAGAAATTAAATAATTAAAATTATTTAATCTAGGTGACCAATGAATAATTAAATAATTAAAATAATTATTTAATTATAGAAGAATATGACAAAAGTAATTATTTTAAATTAGATAATGATTTAATTCAAAATTCAAGAGAGTGGACCAAATTAAATAAATAAAATTTATTTAATTTATGAGAGAAGGGGCTAATGAATAATTAAGTAATTAAAATAATTATTTAATTATAGTGGATAGTGGACAAAAATTAAATAAATAAGAATTTATTTAATTTTAGAAAGAAGAGGACTTAATTAGTTATGCAATTAAATAAATAAAATTTATTTAATTAATCAAGCAAGAAATAAAAGTAGGAATGAATTAATTAAATAATTAAAATTATTTAATTAATAGAAGACATGACTTTAGAAAATAATTAAATAATTAAAAATTATTTAATTAGCAAAGACAAAAGGGCAAAATGATAGAGAATTTAGAAATCGCAAGCCTAGGACAATTTTTAGTGTCTACATTTTGCCCCTCTTTGAGATGATGTTCGAGATAATGAGATTTGTGTCGAGTAACATCATTTCAAAGAAGCTAAGGTATGTATAGAGGAAAATGGATGATGACGAAAGATAGGATGATGATGAAATAAGAATGGGATGATGATGCCCCCTCGAGAGGATAGGCGGGTTGAAAGAACATGGGTATGATCTCAAAATGAAATGATAAGGAGGGATAAGATGCATGATGTAAGATAGGAAGTAGATGAAGGAGATGAATGATATGTTATGCTACAAGAAAGTGAGCAACCATGATGTTTGATGTTACACTAGACATGATGCACCAAGGTATAAGGACCAAGGTGATGATGTGTCTCGTGCCCAAGCGTAATACAACCTTGTCTAGATACAAGATATGAATATTAACTGGAATAAGTCGGACTTGACACAAATGCAAGATAAAAATGATAACACACACAATCAATCAAGCAAGCATGCACAAATGATACAAAAACAAACAAGGTATTGCCCCTATCAAGCTGCAAACTGATGAGTAATTGATTGATTGATGATGGTGACTAATGATGATAGTGTTGTCATTGTGGGGAAAGACATATCCCTAGATCAACACAAGGATGACTGACTATTTGATTGATTGACTTTGATTGATTGGGTTTACAACAAGATTAGGATCAAGACCAAAGGATATGATTGGATTATTTGGCAAGATTGATCGACTTGATTGGCATGGACTAAGGATTGACTTGCATTTGGACTATTGCTTGGAATGACTGATGATGATTTGACATGGATGAGAGGATGTGATGAATTCAATAGAAGAATTGATGTGATTGGGATAATTTGAAGACTCATTTGACATTGTTTTTGCAATTTGACTGATTTTGACTGGATGACTAATTGGACTATGTTGTATGTTTGTTAACGATTTAAATTTTGATGTTTAAAATGAGTGACTATGTTTGACTTATTTGACTGATGTGATAAACGTTGACTATGTTTTGGATTTTTGAGAATTATTTTTTTGTTTTCGTGTTTTTTTTTATTTTTGACATTTTTTGGATTTTTGACATGTTTTTATTTTTTATTTTTTTTTGGATTTTTGACATTTTTAATTTTTTTTTGGGATTTTTGAGAATATTTTGAGGTGTCAATGGATGAAAATTTGGGTAGCCTTTGTGCTAGATACCAATGACAAGGGGAAAACCAAGTCTAGGTGCAAGGGTGGGTGATAGGATAAGGGATAGAAGGCTCATGATAAATGGATGGATGGAAAGGTTGTATGCATCATAAGAGAGCAAGGATGTGATCTCCAAAGACTATGTCGCATAGGAATGACATGCCCCATTCTAAGTACAAGACTTAGGATTTTTCATGACAAAGCTGATGACAATAGGATAATGATATGATTGGTTTAGATAGGATGAGGTATGTCAAGAGATACCCAAAACATGTTACAACATTTTTCCCCTATATCTTCATCAAGATTGAAAGGAGAAGGGTGGATAAGTGGGCCCAATATGATAGGTAGGTATGATGGCTAAGATGGTAGGTAGGATGGAAATGATATGACATAAAAATGATAGGTTGGATAGATAAGACATTGTGCCCCCAAGTGTAAGTGACATAGAAGATCAACCTACACATGACGCCTATTTGCCAAGTTTTCATCATGGTACTTATCCAGGGCACCTATTTACCAAGTTTTCACCGTTGGACAAAGGGATTTCTCTTTACTTTCTTTTTTTTTGTATTTTTTACTTTTGGATAGGAAGGACTCAAGTGTCTAGTTGCATGAAAGGTGATAGTCCCACGAGGGATGGATTTCATTGCATGGACCATGTCAAATGCCATTATGTCCATATATGTTGGTAAGGGATGACATGAAATGGAGATAGAGTAGGTAGATGATGGATTATGATGTGTATTATGGAGGAAAACGGTGGATTATATGGGAATTACGCAAAAGATGAATGGGGAGGCTTAGCCAAAGGCATGGACCATAGGGATGTGATGGGGAAGATATGTAGGATAGTGGATGGGGGGTGACAAGATGGAGGTATAAGGGCTTGTTGTGAAATGGAAGGGAACCATGACCAATGGTTGCACACATTGTGATAAACATTGAAGCTTTTGATGTGGACAGGGTGTAGGAAGCAATGGAGATGTTTTCTTAGGAGATGGTGGATGAAGGGCTTTAGGCACCCACATAGACTTAGTATTTTTATGACTTTTATTTGTCTTGTTGGATTTTTGTAATTTTTGAATGGAATGTGTATTTTGGATGGAAGTGGATGGTTGGGATTTTTGTGATGTGGATGCCTCATTTGACTTGATTTCTTTTTGCTTAGGTACCCAAACCATTTTGTTTTTAGACTTTTCTTTTGGAGGTATGGGCTTATATAGCTTTTTATATATACTTGGCTTTGACTTTTTGCAATTGTAGGCTAATGCATTAGGACCATTATAATTTTTGACTTTATGTATAGAGGCCTCCAAATTTTTATTTTGGAATCCCTTGGGTTTGGTGGAATGAGTGGAAGCTTTATGTTTACACAATGTGTGCATTGATTGGTCATGATTAAGATGTTTAAAGGATTTATGGATAAATGGATAAGAGGATTGAATGGTAGGAATATTAGGTATTGGGAGTAATGGTGCTAAAGTGGATGGAGGGAGATTTGAAGTTGGAAGCAATAGTGGTAGAGTGGATGGAGGGAAGTGTATGGTCACATGCTTTTGACATTTGTAGGATGACGGTGGTGGAATGGCAACATATGTTTTAGGCGTATGATAGGCTTTATGATGGAAAGTGGACTTAGGATGAATGGAGGAAATACCAACATCTTGAGATTGGTGTCCTTGGGGTGTATGTCCAAGGTCATAAGAGCGTCAAGGGACTTTGACATGGATGGGCTCAAAAATACCTTGTTCATGAAGGTCTAAACCTTTACCTTAGTGGTTCATGTTTTGGAGTATGTAATGGATAATAGGACTAGGTGTAGGTGGAACACTAGACACGAGTTCCTTATTGGATGGAGAAAATGAAGCAAGGGAAGATAATGGTTGTTTTTGTTCTAAAGAGGAACATTCATGAATGAGGGTGGAAATACCAATAGGATATGATGGAGGACTTGCAATGGGGTTGATAGTGGGTAATGGAGGATCATTAGGATCTTGATTAGCATTGTGTTCACTTAGATCCAAGGTATTTGTTTGATCTTCTATGTTTGCTTGGGAGGCACTTGTGTCATCAAGGGAAGTGGATGTTGATGGATCATGGATAGGACTACATGGAGGTGAATTTTGAATATATTTCTCATGGATGTGTATAGGATCAAGTTGCTCATGGATAGGCTCTTCATCATTATGGATATAATCTTGATCATAGAAAAGATATAGATTATGGATAGGTTGGATGACAATGATTTGATCTTGATTAGGACTAGGGCTTGATGTTTCCACATGCTTAGGATTAGGCTCTTGATATAACTCTTGGGTTGCTTGAATGGAATTGCAAGGGGATGACTCTTGGAGAGACTTGACATGTTCTTGATGGTCAACAACATAGGAGCATGAAAGAGGGTGACTTGGACTTACGTCGAAAGACTCTTGAATTGGCTCAAGGGGTTGAGGATGACATGGTTGGCTTGAAGGACTTGGCATGATGTTTGAGGACTCTTTTGTATGTTCAAGTATATGTGTTGAATGACATGGCGTCAATTGATTCCTTTCTTGTAGCCCTTGGGTGACATCCTTTGTAGGTGGATTGGTGGATTTATGTAATGCCATCAATTTATGTTTTAAATATCTAAATGTAAGGCATTGATTTGATGGAGGATTAGATGATGGTGGGGGTAATGAAGAGTTTGATGGGTTAGAAGATGGAGAGGCCAATGGATTAGGACTAGGACATGGTGGATTAGGGATATGCATTTGATTGGATGGTGGTAAGGGTGCATGAACTAGAATGGTGTTCCCCTTGTCAAAGATGGCATTAAGACTTAAAGGCTCTTGATTGTGTTGCCAAGGTGGACTTGGGAAGCTATGTTCTTGTTGTGATATGGGTGGATATGTTGATGTGGAATTGACATGGTAGGTAAATGGGTTTGGTTGGCATGATGATGAAGGTGACACATAGGATTGTGGTTGAATGTCTTGAGGTTGGAATGGTGTTTGGACTTGTGATATGATTTGTTGTTGTGATGATGATGGAGGGGTTGAATGGGTCATCCCACAATAATGGGTTACACTTTTTGGCCAAACTTGACATTGAAATCAACATTTTCAGAGAAAACTTCACTTTCTGACACTTATAGTAGGTAAACTATTAGGAATTTGAAAATGATGTAAACTGGTGATTTGTGAGATTTTGTATGTAGATTTTAAATGTATTTTTTTAAAAAAAAATTGAAATTAAATTATAATATTTTTGTGTCTCCTTTGATAACAAGTTTTTAATAATAAACATCATTTTTAAAAAGTGGTGTGTACTTCGGCTCGCATAAATTTTTTTATATAAAGGATAAAATTCTGATTCTTTTGAATTTGGGTTGGTAACACAAGTATCTAGTGGTTTCATTTTTTATCATAGCATTTTGTTGAATATTTTTTTTTTAATTTAAGTTTTGAAGTCAAAACATTTATAATTTAGACATAGGTGCACTTCGGCTCGCATAAATTTTTTTGTATGTATTGAAATTCAATTTTTCTTTTTTTGTTGGAATGAGGACATCAATGCCTAGTTCGTATATATTTTTCAATTTTTTTTCCTCAAAATTACTATTTTTCCGAAATGATTTTTCACCGAACTTGATGTTTGGTGAAAAACCTATGTATAGTAAAACTAAAAAATAAAATATAAAATAAAAACAAAATATATTAAATTTATAGTTGTTGGAAAGCACGTTTCGATCACTACAATCATCTAGCTTGGTTTATCAATTTGACTCCATTTGCACCTCCTTCGCAAGCTTCGATAGTAAAAAAAATGTATAAATTTTGAAATGGTGGAGGGGAAGGTGAAAAAAGGGGGTTCATTTGAATCCCCCCTATATGGTGCAAGAGGGTTCATTAGAAGGAAGGGGGTTCATTGGAAGGGGTGGTTCATTTGAACCGTCTTCATTAGAAGGGATAAACCATTTTAAATTTTTTGATGGGCATTTCTAATTTTTCTTCATTCAAAAAATTGTAAGCCACTATTGTGGGTTTACCCAAACAGGATAATGACTATTGAAAGGTTGATTGATGTGGATAAGGGTTGACATTAGAAGAGTTGTGATAGGATGATGAAGGGGAAACTTGATATGTGGATGGATGAGGTTGATATGATGATATAGGTGACACATAGGATTGATGTGAAATTTGTTGATGTGGTGATTGGACTTGATAATGTGCTTGTTGGACTTGACAATTGGCCATGAGGTATTGGATTTGTGCTATGAATTGTTGCATTTGAGGTGATTGGTTTCTTTGAAGTTGTTGGATAATGTTATGGGCACTTTGAATGATTTGTTGGGTTAAAGGTGTTTGACTTGTTTGAGCTACGTGAAGCATGTGAACAAGAACTTGTGCTACGTCTTCCAATGTTCACATGGTGTAAAATGATGTTGATTGGATTAAAGAGATGATGATATGGAATGACGAGATTGTATGATTTGGATGATGTGGAAAGTGTATTGGAAGTTTGACTTGGGAAATAGCAAACACAAGATCTCACATGTAAATACATGAACACACACACCAAGCACAATGATAAGTTTGTCTTCCAGATTAAATGTTATGATTAAGCAAA
The DNA here is from genome assembly GCA_007258455.2 of Sequoia sempervirens. Classification (NCBI taxonomy): domain Eukaryota; kingdom Viridiplantae; phylum Streptophyta; class Pinopsida; order Cupressales; family Cupressaceae; genus Sequoia; species Sequoia sempervirens. The sequence goes on along the minus strand of VDFB02047144.1, from coordinate 16,543,334 downwards.
CACTTGAATACACAACAAGTCTTATGACTAGTCAAGTGGGGTATGGCCAATTAGGTCTCAAGCTAGTTTTCACAAGGTTGACTAGGTATAATTTGGAAGAAAAATTTTGCCAATAAGCCAAGAGAAAGGGGTAACCCACCCTTCACCATCACTTCTGAAAGGTATAAAGTTCTTTGGGGCTTATCCTAGAGTGACAAGATTTCAACTCCCAAAGGAGCGTGTCTTTGGATTCACACTCAATTGAGGTCATCCCTTGGAGGGGTGTGTGCTCCAAGCAGGCCTCCTAAGAAGGGTATGACAAAAGCAAACCAAGTGAGGTGGTATGGAGGACACACACACTTGATTCACACTCGCAATGATTAATTTCCCTTTAAAAAATTGAAACATGTGTAAAATAGTTCAAACACTTATTCTTTTTAACCCCAAGTCAAGATGTGTGATTGAAGAAATGGTTCTTTTAGCCCAACTTCAATGATGTGACAAAAAAGATCTTAATTTTAAGCCCCAAATCCAAATGTGTGACAGACAAGATGTTCTTTTTAAGCCCAAATTGAAGTGTTTTGACAAGCAATGATTAAGAGATGAAAGATGGAATGTGTGCACCTAGAATTTCTTTAGCTCCAAATCTTTGTCCACTTGATCCAATGTGTCCTTTCAAATTTTTATTTTTTTTACATGCACAAAACCAACAACAAAGCCAAAACCCTAACAAGATAGTTGATCACTACTATTAGAGGGTTAGCTAGTCAAGGTAAATCAAATTTATGGAAATATTTTTGATAGTAAAATGAAAAATACAAAGAATAAAGCATGTCTAAAATCTCAAAAGGTTTCCAAAAATGTAAATAAATCAGAAAAATTTTCTGTTTTGCACTTGAAATTATTTGTTTATGAAAAATCATAAAAAAATAATAAAAAATAAAAAACAGCTCCTAAAATTCTGATTTTTTTAATGAAGTCTTATTCTGTCATTCCAAATTTGCAAAAAAAAAATTGTGATCAGATCTACAACCATTTGTGTGATATAAGAAAATATTTGTGAAACCCTAATTTTAAAAGATCTGTTGTTTGACTAATAATTTCACATCCAAATTTAAAATATAAAGAACAGACCCCTATTAAAATTTAGAGAAATTTCCAGAAATGTAAACATATCTGAAAATTTTGATAATTTTCTCTCAAAATTTATTTTTCATGAAAAACAGAAAAAAATTATAAAAAAAATCAAACCAGCTCCGAAAAATCTAATTTTTGGAATGGAAGCTCTAGACATTGTCTCCAACCTAAGAAAAAAATTGTGAAAAAATATGTAGCTGTTTTGAAAGTTATGGTCGACTCTTTAGAAACTAGGGCTTTATCCACAATGATGTCAAACCTGCAACAAAAATCAAACAAAACCTACAACAAAAGAATCCAACTCCAAGATTTCTCAAAATGTGTTAAAATATGTCAGGTTCACCAATGTAAATAGGAAAAAAAATTCAGATTTAATATATTAAAAACAACAAATTAACTAAACCCTATCAAGCACCATGAAGCACAAACTAGAATGAAAATGCAAATAAACAAAGGAAATGCAAACCAATTTTCAAACTAGACTTGATTGACCTCCATGGCTCTTCTCCACCTGCATGAATGCAATTTTGAAGGTTGATTGTTGGATGAATGTTGGTTGCTCAATTCAGCAGCATAACATTGACATGGGGATGATAGATGAATGACAATAGATAGAAATGGATGAAAGACTCAAGAATGATTTTGACAACATAAAGATACTTGAATAATCAACAACCCTAATGGCTTATGAGAGATTTATTTATAGGAAATGTCTGATTTGGATTGACGGTTGAGATTGAATGTCAATAAGATGTCTAAATCAATGGCCAAAATTGAAAGTTGTAGTATGGACTAGGGTTAGGTCAAAATTAGGGAAATGACAAGAAATGAATGGCTAAGATTGAATTATAAGATAATTCAATCAAGGGCTGAAATTAAATGAGATGTCAAGAGATAAGATTTGATTTGGAAGATAAGATTGGCATGGACAAAGAGGTGATAGGAGAAATTAAATAATTAAAATTATTTAATCTAGGTGACCAATGAATAATTAAATAATTAAAATAATTATTTAATTATAGAAGAATATGACAAAGTAATTATTTTAAATTAAATAATGATTTAATTCAAAATTCAAGAGAGTGGACCAAATTAAATAAATAAAATTTATTTAATTTATGAGAGAAGAGGCTAATGAATAATTAAATAATTAAAAATAATTATTTAATTATAGTGGATAGTGGACAAAAATTAAATAAATAAGAATTTATTTAATTTTAGAAAGAAGACTTAATTAGTGACGCAATTAAATAAATAAAATTTATTTAATTAATCAAGCAAGAAATAAAAGTAGGAATGAATTAATTAAATAATTAAAATTATTTAATTAGTAGAAGACATGACTTTAGAAAATAATTAAATAATTAAAAATTATTTAATTAGCAAAGACAAAAGGGGAAATGATAGAGAATTTAGAAATCGCAAGCCTAGGACAATTTTTAGTGTCTACAATGTGTAAAGTTCATTATAAGTATTTTTGTTAGTACAGTTTGATTAATAGTAAGGTTGACTTGGTTTAAGATGAATAGTGTAGCAACTTGTGATACTAAGAAAATCTTTTAAATTTTAGTAGAACTTACATACATCTACAAACCTCTATTAACATGATTGATGCAATACACATCTCGTGATAATCTAAATATTAATGAAATCATTAACAATTGAATAAAATAGATTTCAATATACATCACATAATTGCACAAATTATTACTTGTCAATATATGTCACATAATTGTAAAGTTATTGTCATTACATTTTATCAAGGGACCACAAGCAAATAGAATAGTAGAAGGCAAGAATACTAGATGTTTCGAAGTCAGTATAGAAGTTTCTCATGCTGGTCATTGTTTGTCATGTTAGTTGTTATTTGTCACTGCTAGCTAGTGCCAATCATGCCACGTCCCATGAATCTCACTACACAATTATGATGGGAAACCTTTCTACTTGAATAGATATATGTTACAATCTATGTGAATTTATTTTTAAAATTAGAGAGTCAAAGCACAACTCTAACTTCTATGCTTGGTAAACAACTTAAAACTGTTTTGGAACTTGGACATTTCACCTAATAAAAACCGTTTTGCAAACTACGTCAATTTTTAGGATTCTCTCTAAATTTTGTGACATCATCATAGGGCCCCAGCCCTACCGAGATACGTCATTCGTCGAGAGTTGAAAAACACAATTTAATTAATTAATATTTCAAACTTAAAATTCTTATATGGAGGAGTGGCATTCGATGAAATAATATAGTTCAAATTTTTTTTGGAAGTATTCTTCAATATTTATTCGTTTTAAGAAATATAAGCAAGATCTCCTCCAAGATTTCGATGGTAAATAACATTGTCTTAATTCATCGATTTCTAAAATTGAAATAACCATCATCCGTTGAAGAAGCAACGTCATCTTTATTGCCCATAGACGTATGTTGTAATGGTCGGTTGTAAGTATACTCGTATTTTAAAATTAAGAAAGAAAATTGCCTTTTATTCATCAATTTCTACAACAGTAAACCATAATTATTAAAAGTATGAAATTTAAGTTATAAATTAGATGGCATCTTTGAAATGGTAAAGGTTAAACATAATGTATGATGTCATAACTAAATGATTTTTTATGTATTTATTTTAAATAATGATAGTTGGTGAGAAGCATATTAAACTTAAGGTTCTTTTAGGTTGGAGAATCAATTGGCAATCTAAAACTAATAGAATGTCTGACTAGAATTTGTCAAGCTCTATTTCTTTTGAAAGCTTCGGTGATCAATTCAGCACACATGGAAATGCCTTGTTTATGGATTAAGACCAAGCTTAAACCTTAAAAGTCATGAGGCAGGTGACAAAAATCCCAAGTCACATGGTGAATACCATGTTTTCTTTCACTATTAACCTAGAGATAATCTCTAAGGAGATTTTCAATGAAAAGAAGCTTTGGAAGGCACCCAACAACAAGAGTAATAGACATGCATGGAAGCTAACACCTTAGACTAACTCAAGAACTTACCAATGAGGGAAAGGGGTTTGGTAATCCAATAATTGAGATTTTTATCCACTCTATCAATCACAGGTTGTCATAGCATGGAGGATGAGGCATAAAAAGTGAAAGATATCCCTAAAAATGCAAGACATCCTCATGATCAATCCACTTGTAGTTGAATTAGTCAAGACATAGAGGCCCAAGAAGAAAAGATTATTGATAGCATTGATTATTTTTTCAAATACTTGATCTAGAAGCCTAGAAAATCATGTCTACACACTAGAGAGCTTGAGTGACATTATTCTCTTCCTCAATAAGAGTGAAGAGAAAATTATTACTAAAGTGACCATTAAACAATTGCTAGGACAAGGTATCCCCTTCATCGAGGATTGAAAAACTACATGGGCTAGGAGATAGCCAAATCCTTCAACAATAAGAACATAAAGTTTTGAAGCTAGAGGACAACCTTGACAAATGGGCATGTGAAGCCCAAAATGTATATATTTTTGGCCAATGGTCATTATGTACGAAATGGCATCCATGAAAACAATCTCCATAGATTGAATGTGTGTGAGGGGGGGAAATTGTAGAGCATAAACAAGACAAATGCAATGAAATAGAAGCTAATCTAAATCAAAAACACTATCTAGATCTATTCCTTCATTCATGAAATGAAACTAAACTATTATTGAATTCAAGAAACTAAATCAAAAAGATGAAGCATACATGAACTCATGAAAATAATAGTGTTACCATCTCGTGTTGGAGTGTGTTCAGAATATGTTAGGTCGTTCATATCACTGTGAAGCCTCCATTGTTGCGTGCGAGAAGATTTTATGTGATGCATGTGTTGATCAAAGAAATATGTTGAAGCATTGTTAATGTTGATTCGGATCTTGGTAGTACTTCATTGTGCAAAATAGGTTGATTCTTCGATTGTTTTTTGTGAGGAAAGAGGTTTGTTATATAGAAATTATGATTTGAAATGGATGATCAAGATTGCATAGTAGAATATCTTGATCGACAGTCAAAATATGTTGAGAGGATTTAGACATGAATAATCTATGCAAAATAGATTACACAATTTGTGTGATTGAAGAAATAGATTGAATAATCTAATGGATTGAGAAATAGATCAAGATCGGTCCAAGATATAGATTGATGAATCAGGAATATAAATTGATCAGTCAAGAATATATTGAGAAATCAAGGGATCATAATTTGCTCAATCAGAAAAGTGGTTGAGAATGATTAATTAATTGATTTAATTAATTCATCCATTTTGGAGTTGAACGTGCAAATCAAGTTTGACTTTTGAAAAAAAAGTTACATTAGTTTGATTTGATTTTTTATGATGATTTGAATAGTTTATTCAAATTATTCAAATTTGGAGGGAAAGTGAGTTAATTAAATTATTATGATTTAATAATTCAATCGACTTAGGGGAATAAAGTGATTTAGCAACGTAATTAAATAATTGGTGTTATTTAACTAACCAAGACAAAATAACATTGGATTATGACTTTATTAAATAAATGTAACTTATTTAATGGGTGAAAATGATAAAATGTGAATTAATTAAATAATGTCATTTTATTCAATTAATAATAGAAATAGGGTTTTAGGACTTTATTAAAAAAATAGAATTTATTTAATTGGTAAAAAATGATGGAAAAGTGAATTAATTAAATAATATCATATTATTTAATCAATAGAGGAATTTAGGGTTTTGGATGCAATTGATGTGAAATGTAGTGGTGTTTTATGATATTGATGTTGATGATGTGAAAATATCATTTAGGGTGTGTGATAGGTGTTAGGTTGATTTTATATGTCTACATTTTGGCCCTATTTGATACAAAGTATAGGTTGCTTTGTTTCAAAGATTCGATGTTAAGATCAATATTTAAAAAAAAATTATGCCCCACTATACCCCGATGGTTAGTAGAATGATGGTAGGACTCTGTGATGACCCCTCAAGAAGTTGGCTAAAAGTTTTGATTTTGAGGTTAGGCTCATGACACTATTCTATTTCAATTCAGTTGTGGAGAGGATGAAAAATTAAGTCTATAGGTCCCTTGTCACTTGTTTCAATGTTCCCGGGAAGTCCTAATTTGAATATAGGAAGGTTCACTAAGTAAAATTAGGGTTTTTTAGGTTAAATTTAGGGTTTTTCAGGGTTAAAATATGTAATTAGGATTCTAATTACCTCATTTGCACATTGATACTATAGAGAATTCTAGCCTATTTATGATTCTGTTAGTTGTCGAGGAGCAATGCCTAGGATTTGTGGAGCCCCACATCGTTCAGACTTGGTTTGACAGTTTGGATGACTAGTAGGTGTCAGTGCCCTAGTATGTATTCTCTCAATTCTCAATTTTTTTTTTTCGTGTTCTTGTGATTAATGCTTAAAGTTCATCATATCAAAAACATAATTTTTAGGTTTTTGGTGCTATTGCATCCGTTTTAGCACATTTTACATTTTGAAATTCATGCTTTTGCTTTGAATTTGCGCACTTGAATTACTTTAGCGCTTTTGACTTATATTTTTTCTTTTGAAACCCACCTTTGCTATAAATTTTCACTTTTGATTGCACTTTCTTGTTTTATGTGCACTTTCTTTAGTTTCATGCTTTCATAAAAAAATTTCACTTTTGATCTTTGCGCTCTTGATGTTTCTCACTTTTGCAAAAGGTTGCTCACTTTTGACTTTTTTTTTCACTTTTTTTGAAATTCCATTGCTTTTACTAATATTTCTTCGCTTTTGACTTTTTTGGAAACTAAGTTTCTTCATTGTTTTCATTCCTATTTGCGTGTTCAGAGTGAATCCCTAACATCACGGATTAAATGATTGCAAGTGGTCTTGAAACCATTGTAGTCGAGGGAGCAACAACCCCAAGACCTATTTGATTTGATTGTTGGTTTTGATGTTTTGGAGTGAGATTTTCTATGATGACCATGCTCCTAGAGTGGTGGAATTCAGAGAATTATTCATTCCATTTACCTATAGGAGAGGCTACCATTACCCTTAAGGATGTGTGGAGGATCCTCCACATAGCTATCCATGGTGATCTTGTTACATACCATGTTTGATAGGGTACCTACGCTATGTAGCATGTGCTTGTTGTGAGATGTTTAGAGGTTCGCCAATTTTAGATTTATTTATTAGAGTTTGTTGCTAGTCTAGACCCTATTTTCCTTTTCTTTGTGGTTTTGTTTCAAGGTTGGTTGTTCTTGATAGGAGAGGATACTAGTTCCCTATTGGATGGGGTATATGTATTGAGGAGATGTTTGAGAATGGGACTAGATATGCATGGGGTCTATGTCTTCTCACCCACCTCTATAGAGATATGCATGAGGTTGTATTCAGGTTGGGAAATCCATTTATGCAAGTGTCTCTCTTTTACATGTATGGGCCTAGGAGCACATTACAGTGATGTAGCCCAATAGTATACAAGATTGTACTAATGGTGATCCATACTCCTATCGTTATAGATACTTTCTACATTACACCTTGCCTAAGGATCTTTCATATTGGTTCTGTGTATTTGATGACATGGTATGTTTTTTTCAGAAAAAAAATATGGATTATGATGCATGGCCTGAGGATCAGGAGAAACTAGTATACTATCGAAAGACTAGATGGTTGATTGGTCACTCTCAATCTCTTCTAGAGTGATATTTACCTAACAAAGTATGTAGGAAATTTGTGGAGATACAAGGTCAATTTCTTGATGCATATGAGGCTTGGTTTGGTCATACCACCAAAGAGGTCCATGTATGGGGTCATCAGGCTAACAAAGATGCTTCTATTGTTGTGTTCATAACACTTTCCCTAGTTGGATGGGGTTGGCCAGTGGGTTTAGCAGATCCGAGTACCACTCCTGATTTTGATTAGTGGTGGGCATGGTGTATACCATTGAGATTCACAAATCCAAGTGGCGATCGCAAGCATCATAGGTCATTGCGGGGAGTGGCAACATATTGAGGTTTTATCCGAGCAGCTTAGTCAGGTTCAACAAGATGGGGCATAGGGTGATCAAGTGTAGGGTTAGGAATAGGTTCCAAGCCCCCCTATTGGCTATAAAGATAGGGTGATGACAAGCCACTAAGGCACAAATTTCAAAATTGACAATAGAGTGAGATGGATTCAAAGTTGAGCGAGACACAAAGATTGGGCATTGTCTCATTATCGAGACATAGTTACAGGTTATCACTATAGAGAGGGATAGTTTGAAGACTGAGCGAGATATTCTTCACACTGAGCAGGATCAATTATTGCAGAGGTCTACATACTAGGTATGCGCAGGATCATCATGGAAAATTGAATGTAGCTTCTAAACTACTAGGATTGTTTAAAAAAAAATATATTTGGTGAAAATTTGAAATTTCAATGTAGTAGTACTTAAATTTCAAGGAAAAAATAAGAAGTACGTGTCTATCTGACCACCCTAACCACAATAAAATGATAATATTTTAGGTCTAAGTATAAAGGACTCATGTCCTAATGTGATGAATATTTTTTTGTAATTTTTTCCAAGTAAATAATTAATTATGAATTTTTTTATTACAACTTTTAAAAAATATAAAAAACTTGTATGTCTAACCACCTTAACTTGGTCAAAACTTCATGAAATTCAATTTTTATTTTTTAATCCTATAGTATGTGAAACATAGAGTGTGACACATATTTTGGATTCAAAAAATGTAATACCATTTGAAAGCTATAGATGTTTTCAATTAGCCTATCAATCGATACTTTCATCATAATTTGAATAAAAAATGAATAATAATTACTTATTAAATTCAAAGTAAAGCATAATTTATATTGGTGGAAATATGAGAATCTCCTTTAAAAACCCTTTTTGTTTCATCAATTTTGGGTAAAAAAAAAGTTTCCAGCTACATACCCATCATATTGCCACTTTTTGGCCCATCATGATCCTGCACATATCCTACTATCATACTCTATATGATGCTTTTGTTCCTCATGCACAACGACGATCGTGATTCACAAAGCCTAGTGTTGTGCATGGTGTTGTTGAGTTAGGTGGTCATTCTATTATACAACCTGTATCCAAATGGTGATCCACAACTTGGTCTATAGAGTCCCCCCTTTTTTGTTGGGCAGTGTTATATTTGTACTTGATCTTTATGTTGTTTATTGCTTAGAGACATTATATTGTAGACAAGATTATAAATATATATATATATATTCAATGACCTAGTTGAGCCCTCATATATATGTATTTTTTTGTATTATCCTATCACACTTGTTTCGATGATGATGATGTACTATGAAATTATCCCTTTTTTTTATGATGATATATATGAGATATACCTTCTTCGATTCAGCTCATTTATATGTTTATGTGATGATCATGGATTCCCATGTATGATGATGTATGTTTATATTTTTTTTTGTACTTTTCTAATGTATTCATATGACATGGATGAATGGATCATATTTTATATAATATGATGTTTTATTATATATGTGATGATGTTGATATTTGATGGATGTATGTCTTATACTTTATACATGTTGTTTTCATTGCTTTATTATCATCATTATATGTATTGACGACATTTGTGGATGTAGGATGGATGTGGTACTAATGATATTGTGATGCAAGATGGATGTTAGTTAGAAGAAATATTTGATGATGGGTAGAAATTGGATAGAAATTTGATGTCGTCAGTTGTTGATGAGTCTCTTTTGCTTTTCTTGGAGGCTTCATAGTTTGAAAAATCATATTTCATGTAGCAAAAAAATATGATGCACCAGGGTATTAATGACCAAGGTGACTTTGTATCAATTGCATGGACTTTAACTCTACAAATAAGGAGTATTCTTTCTCATACCAAACATACGTAAACCTTGTTAGAGTGTATGGGTGAGAAGATTTAAACATGTCGAACCAGTAACACAAGAGGTATTAAGAACCTAACATGCCACTACTATACAAAATGCTTCAAAACAAATTCCACATAAAGAACAAAGCAAGTATTCACCATGTTAGTATAAAAAAAATATCCAACAAACAACAAAACAAAATGATGCTTGATTTCCCCCATTCCTTCTTCTCTAAATGCTTATGGACATCTTCGAGAGATCTTGGGAATGATTCAATAAACTAAATAATAAAACTAAGACTGGATAAAAAAGATAAAACCAAAGTTGTAGTATCACTTGTCATATCTGTTTGAAGTTTCAAGACTATTATCTGTTGTTGATCATGTATATCGTAGGAGCAGATCCATTAAGGCATATCTCAAAATGTTGTTGGTGAATTGTCAAAAGATAGGTAGTTGATACTTTATCCTTGTTTTAGTTAGTTTTGTGACCAAATATTTGTGATTGTTTGCATGAAAGTTATAACTTGTTGATGTTTTCTTTGTTTGTTGGTTTGTTTTTCCAAAGGGTGAGTGTGACGATTTGTTTATTATGGGTGAAAAAATTATTGTGGATTTGTGATGACGGGGTAGGCCTTTTTAATTTTCTGATTTTTATGATGTCATTTTTTTGTTTTCAAGGGACTACCTAGGGCCTTAGAGGCTCATCAAAGATAATCCTTGCCTACATTGTACACACAGAGGCTCGTAGTTCACTTGGTTTAAATTTTTTTGATCTATTTATTTTGTGAATTTTTTTTGGATTTTATATTTTTTGACTAAGTTGAAATAAAAACATGATTTAAATCTACGGGACTAACCTAAGGCCTCGGGAGCTGATCAAAGATAAGCCTTTCCTACGTTGTATACATAGAGACCATGTAGTTCAACTAGATGACTGAAAGAATAAAATTATTTTTTTTGGGGGGGGGGGGTATTTCAAACAACATTGATAGCTTGGATTGATATTCCACATTTGTTTCTAGAGGATATTTTGTGGGATATATACTTGAATTAGTTGTGAGGTTCAAGAAAAATTTGATATCTTAGAATGTTTAAGTGAAGGAACAAACAATGTTGTTTTGTTTTCAATGTTTTTCAACAATTTTTTATTTTTGTGGTTTTTTAGATATTTTTAATTTTGGATTATTTTGACCATGATAGGATGTTCAAATATCTAATCCATGACTAGCTTTAGGAATTTTCCCCTAGTTGGAGCCAAGACTACTTTCCTCAAATAGTAACAAGCCATGATTGGATACATTTTTTATTATGGAGTGAATGGGTGAATGCTTTGGATAGAACCGATAGATAATGATGCAAGTCTTATTAACACATAGAGCTTGTTTGCTAGGTTTTCACTATGGTACATATTCTAGAAGCACCACAAATTCATTTTCACTAAAAGAACACTTTATTTCTCTTTACTATTTTTCTTGCTTTTTGAGTTTTCTATTATGTTTACCTTTTGTATTTTCTTTTGGATTTCTACCCTTTTCCCTAGGGTATTCTGACATGCTTCATGTGTAGAAATTATTGAGGTGGTTGTTATTCAACAGTTCAGCTAAAGGTTCTCCTTTGGGAGTATCCAACTGATATGCTCCAGAAACATAGCTTGTTGTGATGACAAATGGGCCTAATTAGTTGGGTTCAAATTTTCCTTTGTCATCCTAATTCAGTTGTACCTTCTTATTCTCCTTGAGGAACAAGTCACCAACTTGAAATTTTATGTCTTTTATTTGTTTATCATAGCTTCATTTGAGTTGATTTTTATAAACTTGAAGATGGTTTAGGGTATGTGCAGGATCATCATGGAAAAAGTAGGCCCTTACGTGGAAAAAAATTCAGAAAAATCAGAGTTAGGCAACTTGACGTAAAAATTTGAATAAGTTATCTATATTATTTCAAAAATATGTAAGAATAGAATATGTAGTAAATTTAATGTAGTTTCTAAACTACTAGGTTCGTTTAAAAAAAAATCTATTTGGTGAAAATTTGAAATTTCAATGCAGTAGTACTTAAATTTCAAGGAAAAAATAAGAAGTAGGTGTCTGTCTGACCACCCTAACCAACATTAAATGATAATATTTTTTTATAAGATTTTAGATATAAGTAGAGGACTCATGTCCTAATGTGATGCATATTTTTTTTTAAAAAATTCCCAAGTAAATAATTAATTATGATTTTTTTATTACAACTTTTAAAAAATATAAAAAATTTGTATGTCTGACCACCTTAACTTGGTCAAAACTTCATGAAATTTAATTTTTCTTTTTTTAATCCTCTAGTATGTGAAGCATAGAATGTGACATAAGTTTTGGATTCAAAAAATGTGATACCATTTTAAAGCTACATATTTTTTTCAATAAGATAAATTTGTTGGGATTGATGCCTCAATCTAATAGGCTGAAACCTCTAAGAAAGCATGGTCGTTGTGACATTCATGTTATCTGGCTAATCTACTAGTTGATCTTGAACTGTCCTTGTGACCTCCTGAATGTCTTGATGATTGGCATCTGAATTATTTGGCATAAACTGTACTGTCGAAATGATGTCTCGGCGACGATAGGAAGTCTTTCCAATATCAGCGTGACCTTTGGTCTGTCTGGCCAATGTGGTAATCGGTATGAACTTCTCCTATTGGTATGAAGTCTTGGCGACTGGGAGATGTATGGCCAATAGTTGGTGTCTTTTGGATATCGGGGAGACTCATGGCGACTGATGTTTTTGGGGAGACCCTTGGCTGAAAGATTTGCTTTGGTGTGATGTCTTACCGATAGCGGTAACTCTCACCAACGGGTATACATTTGGAGTCTTCGTGGTAACACAAAGACTTCGGTGTGAAGTCTTGGCGATAGGAGATTTCTTGCCAACAGATCGCTCGGTCATTGGAGGAACACAAGGACTTCTGTATGAAGTCTCAACGAATGTGGAATGTCTAGCCGACGGTTGGACTCTTCGATATGACTTGAAGGCATCGGTATGATGTCTTGGTGAAGAGGGTTTTTCTTGCCGATGGGAATCCTAATGTCGGTATAACATGTCAGCGATAGCCTAAGTCTTGCCGACTGTTGGATGTTTCAGTATGACTTGAAGGGCTCAGTGCAACCTCCTAGCAAAAGCGATAAGTCTTGCCGACTGGGGAGTTTTGGTATAACATGAAGAGCTCGGTGTGATGTCTTGGCAAAAGATGATTGTCTCACCGAATGGAATACTCACGTTGGCATGACTTGAAGACTTCGGTATGAAGTCTTGGTGAACTACGGTTGTCTTGCTGATGGAAAAGCTAACATCAATATGACCTTTGAACTTTGGTATGATGTCTCATTGAACAACGATGGTCTTGGTGATAGCGATACAAGTGGTGATCATCGGTATGAGGTCTTGGTGACACGACGAAGTCTTAGCGATAGCTTTCTGGACTCGGTGTAACCTCTTGCCAATAGGGATGACTCTTGGTGATATTGGTTGTCAAGTCTTGTGGCACTGTTTCCTATTAACCTTGAATACATAAAGGCTATGAAGTTAATCATTAGATGATTTGCAAGCTTCTGGAATAACCTTTCTCTCTTTCTCGGATACATGTACATGTTGGTGGTTTTAGGTTTTCCCTGAAAGGGGTCTGGATTTTCTTGAACTGTTGTTTCCTTTTTAAGGATGTTTTGTATTTGCATGGCTCAGTGGTTTTGCAAGTTTTACATGGTTAAGCAAAACTTGTGGTTATGTTGAGCTGTTGATAAGCTATTTTCTAGAGCCTGACTTTTGAGGTGTTGTTGGATGAGATAGTTGCAGTTCTGCATACATGCTTTGTGCATGGTTTTGAGGAGGTGTGTTTTCTTCTCTGCATGGGAGTGTTGGTACATGATTTGTCACTCAGCATTCTTGTGGTGATGCTTGTGGGTTTCTTGATTATGGTGCTCATTGTGGACATGATTGGCAAACCAGGTTTGGAGTGATATAGTGTTTGAGACATGTTGTTTACATGGTTATTCTCTTTGAAATCTCAGTGTTGTAGTTTCCAATGCAATGATGGGTTTTCATGTTCAATGTTTATGATCTATGAGTTATGTGGTTGATAGATTAGCTACCCATTGGCTGCAGTGAGATAACTTGGATGTGGACTGTCTTTATCCACGAGGTTGATACATTCCTAGTGCAGACTTGTTAGCTGGCCTTGACTATGGTCACTTGTGCATTGGTGTGATTTTTTTGAGATGAGAGGATGGATATTGTTTGAGTACCTGAATAGTCAGTTATGGGAATCTGAAGTAGTTGGTCATGATGCTTGGAGAGCTTGGGTGTCACATTTGAGTGGGAGCTTTAGCAATGACTGTGGGTTCATCACATGGTGGTGAATGGCCTTCTTTAGTGTTGCAGATGTTTCAAGGGGGAGCTTTTAGATCCTGTTACTGTAGAAGGGTTCTTTCGCATTTGCATGGACATTATTTGAAGATGCGCAACATCTTGGATCCATGAAGGACGCTTGGAGTCTTTGGCTGAGGTGTTGGTGGTGCTTGACAGGTGATGGTGGTTTTGAGTCTGTTTGCTTTATGTCATGGTATACTCTTGTTTGTGCACTATATTTTTTGGCATTGTGCATTGTACTTAAGACTATGGTAAAGTCACTTGAAGCATGGTATCTCTTAAGGGGATATGTAGATCATGGTGTCATGATAAGTTCCTGATTCAGATGATTGGAGCTTTGACAGTGGTCTAGTAATTATTTGTGTATTGGGTGCTTTGATTATTTGCTTGATACTTCATGATAGTGCAGTTGCAGTTGAAGTTTATCATGAGATGATCGGTTGCTAGTTCTCATGGATACATGAAGAATAAGGTGAGACTGTGTTTCTCTTATGAAAGAAGTGTTGTTGATTGGAATTCTTGATGAATTTTTTTAGCAAAAAGTCTGAGAAGTCTACACCTTAGTTGAACGTGAGTTCAATAAGAGACCTATGAGGAGATTTCTCTTGGACTAGTCATGACGAATTATATATCTTGAAGGAGTATTCTCGTTCCCACTCTTGGTCTGCTTAGCAGTTTATCTGAGAGGTATTTGGACCATTATATTTTTTAGATGTGTTTTATGTTCACTTTCATGATATGGATCTTGAATTGTTGTATGGTTCTGGAGGATTCATGGTGGAAGATGTACAATTTTTTTTTATCTCCTTGAGCTTTTGTGTTATGTTATTTACTGATGAGAATTGGTAGGAGATGATGTATGGGCTGATTTCCTAAAATGGGGAATGAACTAGCTTGATCTTCTTTGAGATGCTTACATCCATGTTGTTTTTTTTATTGGTTTGATCTTGGTGATTGAACAGATGGATGTTGTTAATGATTTTCTTTTGGGTTGTGAAGAAGATCATTCTTGACACAGTTGGTTGTTAGAAGTGTATGTAGGAGGATGTTCTATAGGAAGATGATGTGCAGATTTTTTTTCTGTGGCCGTGAAGGTTTGTGGTGAGAGAAATGTTTCTTGTAGCCATTTGTTGCAGGTTGTGCATATCATTGTGGATATTTCCTTGGTACTACATGGTTACATTTTTTTATGTGTCGTTATTGGTAGACTTGTGATGTTTCTAGATTACTCGGGCAGTGACAGTTCCTATTGTGTTTTTTCTTCTTTGATTGGTTGGCATTTGGAGCTTGCATTCGCTGTTGATGGGTTGGTTTTGAGCAGCATGAGTTTACGAATGCTGATACCTTTGAGGTATGTGAGATTGGATGGAATAGCACAAGTTGTGGGTGCTATTTTTGAGTCACGTGGGTTTATCAATTGGATGGAAGCAGTTAGTCTGATTGTTGTTCTAGCTGGTGTTTTTGTCTTGTTTCTAGAGAATGACTTCATGGTTGTGTTCTGTTTGAGGCTTTGAAGTTGATATTACTTATGTATAGCGGTTGAGCACAGTGAAGTGGTATTAGTATCTTGTTGAAGATATCACTAGGATCTTTTTCTTATGTTCATTGGAATGGTGCTTATTCACCTTGGCTTGTATCTTTCTTCCTTAGGTGGCATGTTGGAAGATGACAGGATTGTTGCCTGAATGGTGGACATCTTGGATGTTGGAGCAGAATTCTTGATGGAGCATGAGAGCATGTTTGAGGTCTATGTGGTTTCCTAGAAGGCTGTGATCAGTTGCATTTTAGTTGCTTTGTTGGACAATGAGTCATTTTTGGATGCCTGGTCTTTGTTGCAGATTGTCCCTTGGACTGTTATCTGTGGAAGATCTGAACTGGTGGAGATAGTATGGTCTTAGTGTCTGGTTGCTTTGGAGGTGCCTGTGTGATCTTCGTCAAGTCAGAGATTTTTTGGATTGATGTCTCAATCTCACAGGTTGAAACCTCTGAGAAAGCATGGTCGCTATGACATTCATGTTGTCTATTCGATCTACTAGTTGATCCTAAACTGTTGCTATGACCTCCTGAATATCTTGACGATCGACATCTAAAACCTTCGGCGTAACCTGGACTATCAAAATGATGCCTCAGAAAAGATAGGAAGTCTTGCCGATATCGGCATGACCTTTGGTCTATCTGGCCGATGTGGTAATCAGTATGACTTGCTCCTATCGGTATGAAGTCTTGGCGACTGGGAGATGTTTGGCCGACAGTTGGTGTCTATCGGATATCGAGGAGACTCATGGTGATTGATGTTATTGGGGAGACCCTTGGCTGAAATATTTGGTTTGATGTGATGTCTTATTGATAGCGGTAAGTCTCACTGATAGGTATACATTTGGAGTCTTCACGGTAACACAAAGACTTCGACATGAAGTCTTGGTGACAGGGAGATGTCTCACCGACAAATGGGGTCATTAGAGGAACACAAGGACTTCAGTATGAAGTCTCAACGAATGTGGAATGTCTGGCCGATGGTTGGACTCTTTGATATGACTTGAAGGCATCGGTATGATGTCTTGGCGAAGAGGGTTTTTCTTACCAATGGGAATCCTGATGTCAATATAACATCTCAGCGATAGCCTAAGTCTTGTCAACTGTTGGATGTTTCAGTATGACTTGAAGGGCTTGGTGTAACCTCCTGGAAAAAGTGATAAGTCTTGCTGACTGGGGAGTTTCGGTATAACATGAAGAGCTCAGTGTGATGTCTTGGCGAAAGACGATTGTCTCACCGAATGGAATACTCATGTCAGCATGACTTGAAGACTTTAGTATGAAGACTTGGCGAACTGTGGTTGTCTTGCCGATGGAAAAGCTAACATCGATACGACCTTTGAACCTCAGTATGATGTCTCATCGAACAACGATGGTCTTGGTGATAGCGATACAAGTGGTGATCATCAGTATGAGGTCTTGGTGACACGGCGAAGTCTTAGCGATAGCTTTCTAGACTCGGTGTAACCTCTTGCCGATAGGGATTACTCTTGGCGATATCGTTTGTTAAGTCTTGTGGCATCAGGGAGAC
The DNA here is from genome assembly GCA_007258455.2 of Sequoia sempervirens. Classification (NCBI taxonomy): domain Eukaryota; kingdom Viridiplantae; phylum Streptophyta; class Pinopsida; order Cupressales; family Cupressaceae; genus Sequoia; species Sequoia sempervirens. The sequence continues at coordinate 16,525,918 of VDFB02047144.1, read as the reverse complement.
ACGGATAGTGTCTCACCGACATGCGACACAAGTTGATCGTTGTTGACTAAGTGAATTTTGTCCTACATGGTACGACTTGGACCAATCAGAGAGAGAAGAATGTGAACCATTTTCTATGAGACTGTTGCAACCGTTTCTTTGTGGAAGGGAAAACTCTACACAAGGAAATGGAAACATCTACGACAATAAGGATGTTGAGCTGGAGATTGTTGCTTGACAGTTGTGATCTTGAACCGATTCACAGAGTCGAATGAGAACGAATGTATATATGTATGCATTGGACATTCTGTATGGAAGGGTGTACAGAGAGTGTGCATGAGAGCCGAAGGTGAGAGTGATAGAGAGAGGGTTGAGAGGTTGGCTTGAGGCCGAGGCCTTGAGGCTTAAACAGAGGAAGTGAGATTTCCTACCAGTTGTATTCAGAATGAACAAGATCTAATCTCTGAAAAGGCTATGAACCTGAAATTGTATTGTAACCGTTTGCTATTGAATAATACAATGGCTGAATCTTTGGAATGTGGGGTTTTTCATCGAAAAGTATTTTCCCCATGTAAATCTGTTTGTTCTGGTTTATGTCTCATCTTTCATGTCTATTGGTTCTTGTTGTAGAATCTATTAATGCATGTTGTTGAATTTACATGTGCTTCTCTCAGAAGGATCAATGTGGAAAATGAATTGTGTCTATTTCTGCTTTAGGACATAGTTGTACGTGTCTTTGAGGCAACCTAATCGATTAAAGTTACCGAAGGCACTACTATTCTTGGAGGTGACTCTGAGATGCCCCCTACATTTTCCTTAAAAAAATGAATAATAATTACTTATTAGATTCAAAGTAAAGAATAATTTATATTGGTGAAAATTTGAGAAACTCCTTTAAAAACCATTTTTGTTTCATCAATTTTGGGTAAAAAAAAATTCATCAGCCATAAACCCATCATATTGCCACTTTCTGGCCCATCATGATCCTGCACATACCCTTTAACATGCTCAAATTCCTTTCATCTAGGAGCTCCAATCCATTTGACCTAGATACCTGGTATTCTTTAGTACGGACCATGCCTTTTAATGAGATTCACAATGAGGGGATTTTGACCTCAATAGGTAAGATAGCCTTTGATCCATAGACCAAGAAAATTGTGTGGCACCTATAGGTGTTTCGATGATGATTCAATAAGCCCATAGGGATGGGTTTAGCTATAAATTCCAATCATGGCCAACTTCATTAATAGTATTTTTTAGTATTTTTAGTATGGTTTTATTAGATGCTTTAGCCTGACCATTTCCTTGAGGGTAATAGGACATGGAAAATTTATGTTGGATAGAGATTTTGGAGTAGATTTCTTGGACGTCTTGATTCTTGAACGAGGTTCGATTTTCCATTATTATTTCATACCTACAAATCAGATAAATCAGAATGAATTTTGATATATATTTTAGTGTTGTAGGTCACTGGAATTGCCTCTATCCATTTAGTGAAATACTCCATTATTGTGATAATAAACTTGTTCTTGTTAGATGAAAAGGATAAATCTTACCTACAAGGTCTAATCACCACTGTGAGAAAGATCATGGTGTTATGATGGGTCTCAACTCTTGGGTTGGTGCATGAACAAGGTCACTATGCTGGTGGCATTGATGGAACTTTCTTGAATACTAATTGCATTCATGTTCCATGGAGGGCCAATAATACCTCATTCTGAGTAGTTTCAGGACAAAGTTAGGTTTGCTAGAGTGGGATTCGCAAATACCTTTGTGTACCTCTTCTAAGGCCATTTATGCTTCTTTTGTGTTAGGACACTAGAGTAACATACTATATAGACTACGATGGTATAGGGTATCTCCTAGGATTGTAAAGTGGGAAGTTCTATGGGTGAAGGTTTTCTTTTGAGTGGTTGTTAGATCAAGTGGAATGATACCATGATGGATGTAGTCAAAGGTGTCTTGGTACCATGGGGAGTTAGGACCAACAACAAAAAATACCAATTCTAATTCTGGGATGTCAAATGCAGGTATGAGCAGTTTTTCTATAAGGAACTCATACTTAGGAACATTTTTCGGAATATCAAGTAGTGAGCCTATGGTTTCCATTGCATCAGTGGCACTATTGTTGACCAATGGAACTTGTTCAAAGGTTATTGTGACAAAATATTCCTTGAAGCTATCCACCATCCTTTTATATGGCATCAAATTTTCATCTTTCATTTGGTACTCATCATTCACCTATCTAATCACTAGCTGAAAGTCTTCAAAGAAATGTAGCTCTTTTATTCTCCACTCAATAGTCATTTTGAGCCTTATGATTAAAGCTTCATACTCTGAGATCTATATTGTTCATGCATGGAAAAGTGATCCTATATGACTTGGGTATACTATATCCTTGTTCTGTGATAAATAGAACACTTTCTCTAGAGACATGTTGAGTGTGGGACCCATCAAAGTATAGAGTCCAATGGCCTGTCTATTCTTTCATCAAGACACCTTCATCTAGAAAGTCCATTGTAAGAGGCTTTTGATCATCTATGGGTGCTTCAGCCAACTGGTCTACTATGGTTTTTCCCTTGATGGCTCTTCTATCCACATAATCTATATCAAACTCACTCATGATTGTCACCCATTTTCCAATTAGATCTGTTAGGGTTGTTTTTGCTACTAGGTACTTTAGTGGGTTAAATTTTGAAATCAACTTTACCTTCTTGTTTAAGATGTAGTGCCTCATTTTTTGTATCACAAATATGACTGAGAGACATGCTCTTTCTATGGTCGATTAGTTCAACTTGTACCCCACTAGTCTTTGGTTGACGCAGTAGAGAACTCTTTCTTTGTTATCATCATCTAGCTAGGCTAGGAGAGCTCCCAATGTTCTTTGTGTGGTAGATATGTAGAGTACCATTTCCTTGTTTGGAATAAGAGGCATGAGTATAAGAGGTGTAACTAGGTACTCCTTAACTTTTTGGAAAGCTTAGTCACATCTCCCATCCCACTTGAAAGTGATGTCCTTGTATAAGGGATGAGTGAAATGGTGTCACTTGTCTGCCAGTTATGCAATAAACCTTCTGATGGATTGCAGATTACCTTGTAAACCCCTCAATTGTTTCAATGTCTTTGCTGGAGGCATCTCTAGTATAGCTTTTAATTTTGCATGATCCACTTTAATCCCCTTTCTTGACACTATTTACCCTAACAACTCTTCAGATGTTACTCCAAACACACATTTCTTAGGGTTGGGTCTCAAATTATATTGTCCAAGTTGATCGAACACCTTTGCAAGATTGTTCAAGTGGTCTTCCCTTTCGATTGACTTTGCTAGAATTTTTTCCACATAGTTTTCGATGATTGAATGTAGCATATCATTCAAGATGTTTTTCATTGCTCTTTGATATATGTTTCTCCTACATTCTTTAGACCAAATGCAATTACATTCCATCAAAAAGTCCCCCAAGCATAAGTAAATGTTGTTTCCTATTGATTGTCTAGAGAGCTTTTTATCTGGTTATATCTAGAGAAACCATCCATTAAGGATCACATTTCATGCCTTGCTGTTAGATCCATGATCATTTCTATACTTGGAAGGGAGAAGTCATCCTTTGGGTAGGATTTTTTTAGGTCCCTAAAGTTTCTGCAGATTTGTATTCCCACTGTTGGCTTTGACATTGGTACTAGATTTGATATCCATTCCAAATAATCAGTGGGTATAATGAAACCCACATCTAGTAGCTTTTTTAGATCTAACTTTACCAATAATAATATCTGAGGATTCATTTTTATGAGATTTTTCTTGATAGGCTTTACTCCAGGGGGATGGCCAAAAGATGTACCAATAGTATTGGATGTATTCCATGCATATCTGCATAAGTCCATGCAAAGTTTACTTTCTTTTCATTGATGAATGATGTGAATTTTGCTTTCTCTTTAGGATCAAGTGATGTTGCATGGTATGTTATCTTTGGGTCTTTCATTGTACAAACATTTATGGACTCTGCTTCTTCTACTAGGAGTGTTGATCTTTCTTGATATTCCTATATGGGGAGAATGAACCCTCTATCTTTGGTTGCCTCAGGGAGGTTTTCACCATTAGATGCATCCTTTATTTTCTTTTTTTTCTGGATCCGATAGAGCCACACTATCATTTTCTCTAGGGGATCACATTTTTATTTTTATGTTTTCTCTTTCATTTTTGCAACTAGAAGATTCAATCTCTCCACTGAAGTATGCATCCTATTTGAGTTCCATGATAAACATTGCTTTGTGATCTCCTATTGGTATGTCTATTCAAAGTCCCATGAACTCTACAATTGTCTCATCATTCTAGAATTGATCTAGAATAGGTGTATGTTATTGTTGGTCCCAATTTATTAATTGTGAGTAGTAGAGTGATAGGTTATCATCATTATCTACAAAACTTATGGAGGTTTCCAAAATGGCTATTATGGCTCTAGTATCCTTTTCCAATTGGGTGTCTAGGTCATCATTACTAGAAGTTGGGGATTCATATCCAGTGATAAAAGGAAGGGGAATCCCATTCATATTCATTAGATACTGTTATAGAATAATAATAGATATTGGGAATGGTTTTTATATATTGGAGAGGGAAACTATCAATGCTAAAGTTTTCAAAAAGGTCTTTGACAGGTAAATCATTGTCCATGATATGGTAGATATCTAGTGCCTTAATGTTAGTAGAAGTTTCTTATTTCCTAAAAGAGGTTCATTTAGTTTTTGGAGTAACCACATCTTTTGGCTTATAACCTAGTCCCATATTTTCTTTCTTTGTTCTAGTATGATGGGATCCCATCATCCTTGTTTATATAGCCCACCACCATCTATTCCTTGATATCCCATTTTCATAGCTAATTGATAACCGCTACTATTAGGATTAATTAGAATGGGTTGTGGATTTTCTAATTCTTTCTGGTCCTCCTTGTAAATCATGGATGAGAAGTCCTATTTGAATACTTCTTCATCCTTCATGTCCCCCCACTTGGTGGACATCAATGGTTTGACTACCATTTTCACTTTCTAAGTTTGCTTGATCTCTTTCAAACATCCATTGACATTGGGTGTTGGTGGAAGCATGTCGATGTAGAATGATTTGTTGAAGTGGTAGTTTCCATTACCCCTATCCAGTACTTGAACCTTGATTTCCATTTTCGGTTGCTCACTTGATGTGGTCTTGATTGAGGTTGATGGTATCATGGAATGGTTAACATATGAGAATTAATGGAAGGCTATGTCATTGCTAGGTATGCATTGGATTTTATTATACTTCTATTCCAACTTTGCACAGAAGTGGAAAGGCTTAGGATTGACATATAAGGCCACCTCTTTTCCTTCATGGGGAAACTTTAGGCATTGGTGAAAGGTTGATGGTATTGCTTATAATTTCTAGATCCAAGGTCATCCTAAGAGGAGGTTATATGGTAACTCAAGGTCAAGTACTTGACATGTAGTTTTTGTGATTGTCTGTCATCTCTACATTGGTAGCTTGAATGTCCCTTCCAAATTCCATTCAAGGTCATCGTAGGCCCTTATATATTTGAAGGTCCTTGTTTCTAGGATGGTGTTCAACATCTACTTCTCTTTTTTCTATGAAGTTGTGGATGAGGTGCTTGAGTCTCATGGAATTATTTGTTGTGTGTCCTCTAATCTTGTGGAATTCACACAAGTATATGTTGCCCTCCTTGATTCATTTTTTGCTTGACTACCTGATTGTTCTTGGGATAGGTAAGTTGGTTATTTTATGTACTATTTGGAACATAGCTTGTTCATGCAACTTCTGGTTTTTCTAGGTGTGTTTTGTGCATTCTAAACTGCTCTTACATTCACCACTCCATCATTCATAACATTTTTGTTCTTGGACTAGACTAGGTTTCTCATTTGAACTAGGAATATCTCTTGGGTTGTTTACCTTAATCACCCCTATTTCTACGAGGCCACTTTCTATGTGCAATCCCTTCTTAATGGCTTCTTTAAAGTTTGCAAGATATAGCATGGTAAGTTGGTAGTTGAATTTTTCTTGGAAATTTAAAATGAATATGTCAACTAGCTCCTTTTTAGGAATAGATGATTTGCATGAATTGTCCTTATGTCACCACCATTGAAGGTATAAGGTGAAAGATTCACCTTGAATTTTCTTAATTTTGTATAGATTCATGATGGTAATATCTGGATCTATCTTGAATGAGAAGTGTGCTAAGAACATGCTAGATAGTTCATTGAAGGTTTTAATTCTCAATGATACATGGGAAAACCACTCCACAACGTGACCTAGAAGGCTGTGTGGAAAGAGCCTCATGAGGTAAGCATCATTTTTTTGTACTTCCATACATGACACTAAGAAGTCTCGTACGTTCTTTATTGGATCTCCTCTTCCTTTGTACTTTTCAAACTTGGGTATTTCATTTTTTTTGGAAAAGGTAGTCTAGTGATGGAGCAATTGAATTGGAATGAACATATTTTCTGAGGGGTGTAGGTCTTCTTTATTTTCCCTACCTGCATTTCTACTATCTTTTAGTTTACTATTTCTAGTTGTAGTTATATCTCTATTTTCAATACCTTTGTTTTCAAGTCTTGCATGTAATAACCTTGTTGTCCTACCATGCTTTGGTCATAGATTGGGTATTGTGAAGGTATGGGACCTTGGTAGCCATATTGGGTGGAAGGAGGGTTAACTCCTTGTTGGATGTAATGAGGATTGGCTCCTTGTTGAATGTAAGGAGGGTTAGATCCTTGTTGGACGTAATGAGGGTTAGCTCCTTGTCGCTAGGATGAATTATACTGAAGGTTACCATGTTGATGTGTTGGAAAGGCACCTTGTTGATAGGATGAATTGTGAAGGGTACCATGTGACACACCTTGTTGTTGGTATGAACTATGTTGAAGGTTTCCCTAATGGTGTGTTGGCAGGTTACCTTGTTGATGGGATGACTAAAGAAGGATTCCTTGTGACACACCTTGTTGTTGGGATGGACTATACTAAAGGATTCCCTGATGGTGTGTTGGCAAGTTACCTTGTTGGTGAGATGATTGAGGAAGGGTGTCCTATGATATACCTTGTTGCTGGGATGGACTATACTAAAGGCTTCCCTGATGGTGCATTGGCATGTTACCTTGTTGGTAAGATGACTAAAGAAGCATGCCCTGTGGCATACCTTGTTGTTGGGATAGACTATACTAAAGGTTTCTCTGATGGTGCATTGGAAGATTACCTTATTGGTGAGATGATTGAAGAAGGGTGCCATATGACATACCTTGTTGCTAGGATGAACTATAATGAAGGTTTCCTTGATGGTGCATTGGTAGGTTACATTGTTGATGGGATGACTGAAGAAGGGTTCCCTATGACATACCTTGTTGTTGGGATGAACTATACTAAATGTTTCCCTAATGGTGCATTGGTGGGTTACCTTGTTGATGGTGTTGTATGTTTTGGGAAGGAGTTGGTATAGAAATTGTTTTGAGATATGTACTATCTTAGTGGAGGACTAGCACTTTGTGGTACGTATTGGGATGGTCCTCCTTGATACTATTGGGCCACTATTGCTTGTTTGATATGAGTCAATTTTCTATACAATGGGTTTTCCATTGGTTGACCATTGTTTTGTGAGAATAAGGGTGGCATGTTTGGAATTTCCATGGGTTCAAATATCTATCTTACAACCAATATATCCCCTAAGAGAATAATATTAGGATCTTTGAGAGCCTCCACATTAATGTCTATTAGTAATTTATCACCACTTTGTGCTAACTTGAAGAAGTAATAATTTTGGTCCTTTCTCAACAATTTTTCCATCAGTTTCAAAATCTTGGGGTTGTTGGAATGTTCAAATAGTTCCTCATCATTAATTTCCTCCTTAGTATCCACCTCTTCTATGACTATTCTATTTGATTCCTAGTTTAATTTTCCTATCACTTCTTGTCATTTGTGGTTTATCTCTTCCTCACTAAATGTGTCTGTGTACATGGGTCTCTTTTGAGGTGTTCTAAGGTCATTTGGTTTATAGCCCTAGGGGCCACCTTCGTTGTTTGTATTATTTTTTGGTGGTATGCTAGTGTTGCTTTTGTTTTCTTCCATGTTCTTTCTATGTTGCGATCTCATAGTTGTCATAAACAACTTCCAAGCTCTTGTGAATGTTTTTGTGACTCCTAACTATGGAATGAAAAATGCTTTTTTTTTTTTGTTGGAATTTTTGGCTTTAAGGAAAATGAAAGTTCCTTGTGTTTTATTCTTTTGTATTGAAGATCTAAGTGTGGTTGTCCCATTGAAAAGTGTAAATAGAAATGGTCTAGTCAATTTTGATGAGTGCAATATCTTCTCAAGATGTACCCTTTTGAAAACTTTAGAGTAGGACGATTCTTTGAAAGTTAGAGTATGGATTTCCACTTAAGGATTTTTCTCTTGCCAAAGATCATGAAGGATGGGTACCTATTGCCACATAAGAGGTGGTAACACAGGTCTTCTAACTACTAGGTCTAATTTTTCTTCCTCTTTATCCAAGATGTTTATTGTGTTTCTCCACTGGTTGGGTGTTTCCTTCGTCTCAAATAGGAAGGTCCTTAAACTGCAAATGATATCATTTTTTCCACCTTCAATATGTGTGACTTGGTTGGAGGATTGGTGTTATAAGTTTGGTTGTTGAAATAGAGCAATTGGTCACCAAAGGGTCATATGGTGAAGGTGTGGATGTTTTGATATGGTTTGTTATGAAGATCAAGACCCTAAGGTTTGAGTGTTTTTTTGAGGTGACACTATTCTTGGAACTCAAAATGCTAGGGGGCCTGGATTGATATCTCACTTCTCCTTCTAGAGGATATGTTGTGGAAAAGCTTTCTTGAACTATCTATTAGTTTCAAGTAACTATTGATATCTTAGAAGTGTGAGTGAGGAATAATCTAGGTTTGTTTGTTTTGATTCTAATTTCCAAAAGTAGGATGGAATGTGGAGAGTGGATGGACTATATGATTTATCTAGGTTTCTGATTAATTTTTTCTGACAAGGATCCTGTAAGAAGGTTTGGATTTCCTTTCTATTTTTCTATATGACAAAGCAATAGCGATGGGTTTTTGAGCAAAAGTGCCAACCTGTGAGCAACAACAACTAGATTTATCAACTGTGGCTTGAAATTTTTCAAGTGTGTAGGTGTATGAGAAGCAAGTATGAGCTAAAATGTCAAGTGTGGCCTTTGTATTTTTTTGTCCAATGTGGTGAGTTAGCCAATCAAAAGTAAGATTTATTGGCAATTGGGAGCAATTTTTAGGCAAGTGCACTAGATTCTAAGAAACAAGTTGGAGCATAAAAGGAGCAAGTACACTATTTTTGTATCAAGTGCGTAGATTCCATCAAATCCAACTGATTTTCATTGGTGAAATTTTTAGGAAAGAGAGAAAAAGAAAACTTTCTCTAGCAAGTGTGAGTAGTTTTGGATCAAGTACGCTAGAAATAGTAGTACAAGTAGCCTCTGTGTAAATTAGTTTTCCAACTTCAATATTTTGGTAGTAACATTAATGTTTTTTTGTATTTTTTGGATGTTTAGATATGTTTCCAGATGTTGCAAGTGATATAACAGCTTTGATTGACTCAAAAATCATGTACTTGTGTGACATGTATGTCTATGGCTTTAAGTTGTGAAATCATGATACCCAAGCCATAGTTTTGAATGTTTACTTTGAGCCAATGTAGCTTGAAATTAAATCTTGAATATTCAAAAACCTGTAAGGAAATCCTTCAAGGAGTGAAAACATAGGGATTTTTTCAAAAGTGTACACTAAGTCAAATGGTTTATGATTCAACCATCATGTTTAGTGTTTTTTTATGTGTTATTTTTAGCTTGAAAGCACAATGTTTGATGTCAAAATTTGTTTTGAATGTTTTTGGAAAGTTTTACATAAGCAAATATTACAACCCTAGAGATAGAAACCATCCTTTTAGGTAGGCTTCTCTTATTCCCCAAGGGGGTGATTTTACATGCAACTTATGCCATGGGCTTGAAGTCGGACATGGAAAGTAACTTAGAAGTAAATTCTAATGCACCAATTTCAAAGAATTTTTTTAGATAAAGAGTAGCTTCTAAAACATTTGGTTCATGGCCATGTTTTGAGGTTATTAATTGCAGGTGTCTACATATGTATCATTTTTCTCAATTAAGAGGCCTCAATTATTGGGGGAGACTGATGTTGATATAAAATAGCCTAAGTGATGGTTTATGAACTTTCCTCACACCCAAAATAATTTATATAGAGGAAAAAAATAGAGCACCGTTTGGGTCACATATGAGTTCTCCAACACGAGATATGTCTCAATAGGTAGGCCCTCTAAAGGTATGCTTTGAAAATAAGGGTTTGAAGCTCAAAATGTTTTTTCTAACCCAATATCACCAAAAGGTGTGAGGGGACAAGACAAACACCTGGCTTTCCAAACATGGAATGCACAAAATAAAATTCATAGAAATTTGATTATTTTTAAGCCCCTCAAGTAGTGATATCCCCAAAAAAGTGTGAATAAGATATCAATGGTTCCTTTTAAAAGCATCTAATGGAAGTGTTTAGGATATTAGTCAATACCATAGAAAAGGTGCCAGAAAAAGAATGATTTATTCATTTTTAAGCCTAAAACATGAGTGTTTATAAATCCATCCTAGTCTTACTTGTTCAACAAAGAATGAATGTGAGCATGCCTCAAAAAAAGGAATTCATTTTGGTAAATCAAACAAAAATATCAAGAATTCCAAGTGTTTAATTTGAAAGGATAAAAATATTTTTAAAGCACCAATTGAATTGTTTGTTTGTCTTGTTATTTTTAAGCACTACGTGAAAAATCTAAAACTATGAAAGCTTGGGAAGATTTCATTTTAGAGAACTTAAATTGAAATGTGTTGTATGTGTTGTTCTTTTTAAGCACCAAAATGAAGATTCTCCCAACTTAAAAAAAAAAATGAAAATGATTAAGTTTTAGAGCACTTGAATTGAAACATGTTGTTTGTGTTGTTCTTTTTAAGCACCAAAATGAAGACTCTCCTAACATAAAAAGCATTGAAATGATTCATTTTAGAGCACTTAAAAATATGTGTTTTTTGTAAGGTTCTTTTTAAGAACCAAAATGAAGGATTCTTAACTTAAAAAGCATTGAAATGATTCTTTTTAGAGCACTTAAAAAAATGTGTTGTTTGTAAGGTTCATTGTAAGCACCAAAATGAAGGATTCCTAACTTAAAAAGCATTGAAATGATGAAACTCTTTGAATTTTCATCTTCCCTACAAAAAAAATTTAGTAGTTTCTCAATCTTGCATACATAAACATTAATACTTGTCACACATTCAAACCAGGCATCTATTAGCATAAAAACTAAAATTTAGTTTGCAGATTTCAGGCATAGGTTTGATAAAGCAAAAGCACAAAAAAATCAGCAAGTGTGCAATCTATTAGAGAGAAAAAGCATTATAAAAATGCAAGTGCACCCTCTCTCAAAATACAAAAGCACTGGAAAAAGTAAAAGGAACCAATTTTGAGGTCAAGTGTGCAAGTTTTAGGGTCAAGTGCACTGGTTTCATGGAATCTAGCGCAAAAGCTTCCAAAAATCTATTCATAACGATTTTTCCAGAGAACCTTTGGGACCTATAACTTCAAAATTTTATCACGAAATCTTTAGTGTTGAGGACCACAGTCCCACTAGGAATTTCAAAATGTTTGAGTGGGAAGAAACATAGAGCAGTAAGCAAGACAAGTGTAGTGAAAGAAAAACTAATATAAATCAAAAACACTAAATATAGATCTATTCCTTCACTCATGAAATGAAACTAAACTATTACTAAATTCAAGAAATAAAATAAAAAAGATGAAAGAATACATGTTCATGAAAAGAATAGTGTTACCATCCCATGTTAGAGTGTGTTCACAAGATGTCAAGTTATTCATATCATTATGAAGCCTCCATTGATGTCTGTAAGAAGTTTTGATGTGATGTGTGTGTTGATTGAAGGAATATATTGAAGCATCATTAATGGTGATTTGGATCTTAGTAGTACTTCGTTGTGTAAAATAGGTTGACTCTTCAATCCTTTTTTGTGAGGAAAGAGGTTTTTTATATAGAAATTGTGATTTTAAATGGATGATCATGATTGCATAGTAGAATATCTTGATGGATGGTCAAAAGATGTTGAGAGGATTTAGACATGAATAATCTATGCAAAATAGATAACACAATTTGTGTGATTGAAGAAAAAGATTAAATAATCTACAGGATTGAGAAATAAGATTTATCAGTTAGAGATATAGATTGATAAATCAGGAATATAAATTGATCAGTTAGGAATATAGATTGATCAGTCAGGAATAGATTGAGAAATCAGGGGATCATAATTTTCTCAATCAAAAAAATGGTTGAGAATGTTTAATTAATTGATTTAATTCATTCATTCATTTTGGAGTTGAACGTGCAAATAAAGTTTGAATTTTCCAAATAAATTTGCTTTAGTTTGATTTGATTTTTGATGATGATTTGAATATTTTATTCAAATTATTCAAATTTGGATGGAAAGTGAGTTAATTAAATTATTATGATTTAATAATTCAATCAACTTAGGAGAATAAAGTGATTTAGTGATATAATTAAATAATTGGTGTTATTTAACTAATCAGGATGAAATAACACTGGATTAGGAAATTATTAAATAAATTCCATTTATTTAATTGGTCAAAATGATAAAACATGAATTAATTAAATAATGTCATTTTATTCAATTAATAATAGAAATAGGGTTTTAGGACTTTATTAAATATATGGAATTTATTTAATTAGTAAAAAGTGATGGAAAAGTGAATTAATTAAATAATATCATATTATTCAACTAATAAAGGAATTTAAGGCTTTGGATATAATTGATGTGAAATGCAGCGGTGTTTGATGATAATGATATCAATGATGTGAAAATATCATTTAGGGTATGTGATAGGTGTGAGGTAAATTTTACATGTCTACATGTAATGTATTCATGTCCCTATACAACCTCACTATAAGGAAAGTAGAGGTACGAAAACACTTTCCTAATGCTAATTCTAAGAAGACAATGCAAACATATGGTTCAATTTGAAATTACAGTTCATCGAAGATGCACATTAAAAGGAATAACAAAGAAAAAAAATTCAACTCAACCATAGAATAGACACTAGATTTAATGTAGGAAAACCCTTTTAGAAGAAAAACCCACCAAACCAAGCAAAAAAAATCATATTATAGTGAACAAAGTCCACATGCAGAGTTATAGTTTGTTGCTCTCAGATGTCAATTCACCGCATACAATCCAGGTAGCAAAACAATTTTGAACAATCTTGTTTTCACTCATCAGAATCATGAATGAACTCTCAAGCACTATTACAATGCATTACACATTATAACATATTCCTTCTTGAGAGAAATTCCCAAAAATCCATCTGCATCATTAGACCCATATGGGAAACATACCAATTCAGTTCCCATTCGTAATAGTAGATCAACCATCACACAAAAATTACCATATTGGGCCATATCAAAGAGACAACCACCAACCTCTTTCTGATATATTCTAGTCACAATGATACATGTTTCTCATGATACACAAACAACCAAGTTGATTGCCATGTTGATGAAAGATTTCAGCTTCTCCCACTAATACACAAGTATCTCATCGATGTCCACTTTACCACTTAAGAGGTTCAACAACTCATTGAAGAGACATTTCATAGAGTCTCTGCAAACTCACAAAGTCACACTAACAAGATTATTTTAGCCTACCATCAACATGTCGATGAGACATTTCACAATGTCCCGGTGAAGCATCCAGGTCTCTCTAACAAGAAGCTAGCAGGATGTTGAGGAAAAAAATTCTAATGTCTCAGTGACAGTGCAATCTCCTACCAATGAGATACTCCATTAGAGTTTCAAAATGCTGAAGAGACATCTCAGAAACTCCCATTGAATTGAGCTACTCTCACTGAAAATCTAAACATGACACCATAGCAAGGGATATTGAATTGTCGAGGAGATAATGCATTCAAATTCTCACCAACCATGCAATGTCTCCCCGATGAAGAGCTAGGTGAGACATGAAAGATCATTGGGCCATCGAAGAGACTATGCACAAAGTCCCTTCGATGGTATATTGTCTTGCCAACAAAGAGAGAGAAGAACACAATGTTGCCAATGTCAAGCCAGTAAGTTGAGACATGGTTTCCAACATGCTCTTACTTGACGAAGACTTATTGGCTTCTCCAATACTCGAGATTACTAAAAGTCATAGGCCCCAAGGCCCATTGAGCTAGCACACCACCTAAACTTGTTTGTGTTCATTGGTTTCATTAACACATCTACAAAAATTTCCAAAGTATCCACTTTTTTGAGACTGGCCTTTCCATCCTCCACCATATCTTATACAAAATAATACTACACATCAATATGTTTCATCCTGGCATGGAAAGTTGGATTTTTCACCAAACAAATAACACTGTAACAGTCGCAAAAAATAGTAATCTACCTCGCATTGAGTACAATATCTGAACACAAAATTCTAATCCAAATGGCTTCTTTGCAAGCATGTGTTGCTGCCATATATTTTTCATCAATAGTAGATAAAGTGACTATAGCCTGCCGCTTGCTCATCCAACTGATTGCACCACCATTCAAGATGAAGATATATCCACTGGTGGATCTCCTACTATTAATGTCCCTTTCCCAATTAGAATCCACATAACCTCAAATGCTAATGGATCTCTATGACCCAACTAAGTTACCATGATAGCAAAAATTGTATTGAGAGGTACCTTTTAAATATCTAAAAACTCTTTTCAAAACATCCTAGTGTGGTCTACCTAGATTTTCCATAAAATGGCTAAGAACTCCCACTGCTTGGGAAATTTTTGGCCTTGTACAAACCATTGCATACATTAAAATTCCAGTTACACTTGCATAAGGCACTGTGGTCATGTCCTCCATCTCAGTAGGATATTTTTGATAATCTTCAACAGATAGCTTAGTTCCTTGCAACACTAGAACAACTAGTTGCTTGCAATCAGTCATACCAAATCTCTCTAGGATAGTATTGACATACTTACTCTAGTTGAGCAAAAGCTTTCTACTCCCTCTGTCCCTTTTTTATTTCCACCCCCAAAATATACTTTGTTTCACCTAGGTCTTTCATTTCAAACTTTGCTGACAATCAAGATTTTAGATCAGAAATCATAGTCTTACTATTTCCTATGAACAAAATGTCATCAACATACAAAGAACTAATAATAACTTGATCATTTTTAGTTTTGAAGTACACACAATGATCATATTTCATTCTTACAATTCCCAATGATAGCAAAAATGTGTCAAAGTTTTGGTACCACATTCTAGGTGATTGAATTAAACCATACAAAGATTTCTTTAACTTGCAAACTAGATTTTCTTTACCTTTTTCCACAAAGTACTTAGGTTGGGGCATATATATTTCTTCTTCAAGATCTCCATGAAAAAAAAAAATCTCCACATCCATCTGTTCAATCTCTAAATCGTACACTACTACAAGTGACAAAAGATATTTGATAGATGTCAGCTTAGTCATAGGAGAAAATATTTCACCATTTAATCAATCCCCTCTACCTAGGAATAACCTTTCACAACCAACCTATCTTTATACTTTAACACACTACCATCTAGATGGATTTTATTCTTAAATACCAATTTACAACCAACATGCTTTCTACCTTCAAGAAAGGGCACCAAACTCCAAGTTTCATTCTTTCTCAATGATGTCATTTCTTCATTCATGGCTTCCAAACAAGAATCTGAATTAGACATTTCAATTTCCTATTTCATAGTCCTAGGCTCATTAGTGCTTGTAATCAAATCATAGGCACAATGTACATCCAATATGGAGAAACCATACCTTTCAGGTTGCCACCTTTCACGTGTAGACCTCCTCAAAGGTTGAGGCTAAGGTTGTGGTTCTTGTTCTTCAGAACTCTTAGAGCTGCTAGAAATCTCCTTAGTTTTAGGTACACTTTGTAGTTCCTCTTTATCTGGAGTTCAAGGAATTTCAACTACTTCATTCTTTTCTTCTTTCATCTCTAACTGTAGATCCACTGAAGAAGGTTTCAATTCATGAAAGATTACACTTCTATTGTATACAATCTTTTCAGTCATAGGATTCCAAATCTTGTATCCTTTCACACAAATGTCATAGCCAATGAAGATACAATTGTCAGCCTTGTTCTCCAACTTAGGTCTTTTCTCATTTGGCACATACATATGCTTCACAACCAAAGAATCTTACATGTCTTAAAGAGTGATTCTTACCAGACCAAGTTTCCATAGGAATTTTATCAAAAAGTTTCGAAGAGGGAGATCAATTTGTTAAATAACATGTTGTAGCCACAACCTAAGTCCAAAAATTTTACTCCAAACAAAAAAATTTCAACATACTTCTCGCCCTTTCCATCAATGTCCTATTCAACCTTTCAGCAACTCCATTGTTTTGTGGAGTGTAAGGTGTTGTTTAATGCCTTTTTATTCCATAGTCTTTGCAATACCTTTCAAAATATGCATAACAAAACTCACTATAATTATCTATCCTCAAGCATTTAATTTTTCTTCCAATCTGATTTTCAACCAAATTTTTAAACTCTTTAAATCAAATGAACACTTCTTATTTTTAAAATCATAGAAAATACACAAATGCCCTTCTCAAATAGTCATCAATAAAATAAACATAATATCTTTATTTTGATAATGAAGGAAAATTTATTGGACCAAAAACATTAAAGTGAATATAATCCAGAACACCAAAAGATTTATGAGGACTGGAATAAAATGAAACATGATGTTGTTTTCCATATATACAATGTTTGCAAAAATTGAACTCAAGGTTACAATCATCAAGCCCTTCAACCAAGTTTTTATTTTTAAAAGATTTTAAGCCTTTCTCACTAATGTGGTCGAGCCTTTGATGCTAGAGAATGGTCTTTTCTATAAGGAGCTTCACCTCCAAAGAGTTTTCCCCCAAAGGAACTCTGTTCTCCTTCTCTACATGAGCAACCTTGCTTGACTTCACATAGACACTGTTACATTAAACAAGATATGAATCCAGCTTGTACAGAGTACCAATTTTAGCACCCCTATCCAACACCATTGAGTCTCTATTCATCTTATAGCCACCATTCAGGAATGAAACTTGCACACCAACATCATTCAGCTTGCTAACAAAAAGTAAATTTTGATTTAGACCTAGTATATGCATTATGCAATCAATTCCTTTGATTCTTCCATTAGGAAATTGAATTCTGACTCTTCCATGGCCAACAATTTCTAGAGATGAGTCATTTTCCTGATACACCTTTCCACCAGCATACTTTTGATTTGTGACATTTTTTCTTTAGATTCTAAATATATTTTTTTCAAAAATTTTGGAATTAGATTATAGTTCTTTTTCCATCTCCTTTGAAAACTAGTTTTTTTCAGTAAACACCATTTTTAAGGAGTGATGCTCATTTTTTACAACATAACTTTTTTTCTATGAAGGATAAAATTCTTTTTTTTTTTTTAATTTAGATTTTTAACTATGATATCTAGCACTTTCATTTGGTTTCATAGTTTTTAATTGAATATTTTTTCCTTAATCAAGTTTCGAAGTTGAACCAAATACAATTCTGACATAGGTGGACCGTATACAACATAACTTTTTTTGTATGTATCAAAATTCAATTTTTCTTTTTGTTGGATCAAGGACTTCAATATCAAGTGCACTGATAAATTTCCATATGTACAGAACATAGAGCCTAATTTTTGGTGAAAAACTTACATTTACAAGAAATAAAAAATAAATATAATTATCGAATTAAATTTATTTCAAATTATACTTTTTGGGAAGCTTATAAGAAGGACTACATACTCGCAAAAAAATGAATTCTAAATGAATTCATTTTATCCCCCAAAATATATATCAAAAGTGGTTTTTTATCAACATTTTGATTGGTGTAAAGGAGACTCCATTATAGGTATGGTTTAAAATGAGCGGGGTTCTATCCAAGGGGGTTTGATCTAAGGTGGTTTGATCAAACCCTCTACAATTGTAATACTTTAAATAGAAATTTTCAAGGCTTAAATCATTATATTTTCTAAAAATATGTGATTTTAGGAAAAATCAAGATCTTCGAGAATGTGTAAACCAATATTGTGGGATCACTCCTCAGAAAAACATCCAAGTCTCTTTGACATGAAGCCATCAGGATGTCAAGGAGAAATTTTAAAATGTCTCAGCGATAGTGCAATATCCTACTGACAAGATACTCCATCAAAGTTATAGGATATCAAAGAGAAGACTCAGAAACTCCTACTGAAGTGAGCTACTCTCACCAACAATGTGAAAACAATACCACAAGGGATATTAGATTGTTGAGGATACAATTGGTGAAGTATTGCTAACAATGCAATGTCTTGCCGATGAAGAGCTAGGTGAGACATGAAATCTTAATGGGTTATTGAAGAGACTATGAACAATGTCCCTTTGATGGTATATTGTCTTGTCAACAAAGAGAGAGAACACAATGCTACCAAAGTCAAGCCACTAAGTTGAGACATATTTTCCAACACTCAAATGCATGAAACGACTAGCAGTCTTGGTTATTGTCCTTTGAAAGAAACAAGCAATCCTTCACTTAATATCAAAACTATTACAAAAGATTCCTCTAAGCCAAATTTAACATTAGTGCATCCTAAACTAATAGATACTAGTGGTCTCAGTTTTTTTCCTTTGAAAGAAATGAAAGAAACAAAGAAATCTTTGATTAACATCAATTTCATCATGAAAAACACTAATGATTCAAATTCATTAGATTTTAAACCCTCCTTTCAAGGAGAGATCAAAATATTGCAACCTAAATAGTCTTATGTAGGTATGACACCTTGTACTAAGCAAGAGATATCTTTGTTGTAAAATAAAGAAACATCTTTTACTTTTGATCAAGAAAGTATCTTGTCATGACTCCTCCAAGATCATTTGATATCCCTCCCTCCAAGGAAAAGAAATAAATTTTACTACATAAATTCATTTTGTGCATATCATAGAGTTCATGCTCATTCTACTAGCAAATGTAAGGTCTTCTATGATAAAATTCAACATCTTGAGGAATGTGGTGCTCTTCCTCATGATGAGGCACCTAATTCCTCTAATTGATTGTGATTTTCACTCTAGCATGTTTCTCATCAATCATCTTGGCTCATCCTTGTCTTGCACTAAGTGAGGGGAAGGGGTTAGATAGCCTTGTCCTCGTATGTTACTTTTCTCTTTTGGCTAGAGTTGACCACCTTCCATGTATATATATAAGAGACAGCTTGGGATGTGGATGAAATTCCTTAAGTTGTCTCAAATGTGACATACTAACTTCTAGGAGCAACCCCTTATCCATAAGGTAGCTTCATTTGTAAACATATGACTTGGCTTAGGGATTTCTAAATAATCTCTCATGTCTTCTTCTACTTTAAAGCAATTTATAATAGCAATGGTGTTAGAAATTGCTTTAAAGTGCAGGCATACATCAACACTCATGTTTCACTATGTTATTTTCTTTATTCTTGTGATGTGTCCTTTTCTTGATGGTGTCATTGGGCTTGATATCCTCTGAGAGTGTGATATTTCTTTTATTTTCCCTCTTGGAGAAATTAGGCATGATGTTCCCTAAGAAGAGACCTTACATGAACTAAGAAAAATCCCTTAGAATGTATCCTACACTATTTGCATTTATAGTAACAGTTATATGGCCACCTTGCATTACACAATTTTCTTTCCTATGGTGCCATCTTGTTTGTTCATGTGTTTCAAGCAAATGAAAATTTTCTTGTATCATGGAAATCAAGGTTCATTGTTGTGTGGCACCTTATCAAATTTACCAAGAGATATAGCTTTGGTATGGTTGTACATATGGGAGCCAAACTTAGGTTTGACTTTCCCATAGCCACTTGCTTGTCTGTGTGAGCGCATACTAGTTGAATGCATATGTGTCTCTGAGGGATCACCTAGTGGATGGCTAGAGGTTCCACTAGCCCTTGTGAACATGCATTTAGTTTTCATAGTGGACATTGTGTTCCACTTGTAAACCACACTTTTTGGATACTCACCCAACAGAAAGCTTGATGTTGTGTTTCCTCAAAGTGAGGATGCATGTTTGTACAAACAACTTAGATCAAATGCACAATGTGTGGGACAAATAGTCAAAGCTTGATCCACCTTTTTCTTTTCTTTTTCTTTTTTCTTTATTTATTTGACATTGTATGTTCGTGTATCTTATCTTGTTGATGCATATCATACACCTTGTGTGTGTCCTTTTGTGCTTATGCTAGTTTTATTTAGGATCTTGAATCCTGGGGGCTTGCAAAACCTCCTTTGATCTTTTTCATCATATTTCATCCACATTGGTACACTTGGACCCCTCTTGAATGTCTACTTTAGTGTGAATTTTGAAGCAATTTACTCCTCTCACTAAAGTGGGGGCTAAATGTAGTGACAAAAAGAATAGTCCTTTTTTACAATCAATTTGGGAATGATTAACATTAAAATGAACCTAATTTTTCCTTGATCTAGTGTTGTAATGTGTTTTACACATTCGCATTAGGTTTAGGGCCCTTTTAAGCTAAATAGACCTAATTTTTCCTTAATTTAGTGTTGTAAAGTGTATTTATTTACACCTTCACATTAATTTTTAGGAATTCATTCATTTATGACCTTTATATCATCATTAATATACCCTTAAGACCCTTTATTATGCATCCTAAGGCTTATTTCAATCGAGATCTTGACATAATCAACAAATACACTTAATATCTTAACTCCCTGATATTTCCTCTATCCAAAAATCCCTAGTAGGACCCATATGCCACCTTGGGCACATGAGTCCCACCTAGATGGGACCTATATGCCACAAGTAGTGTATGAGTCCTATTTGACCCCTTTTTAGGGTTTTGAGTGGGAAATTGGAGTTTTAAATTAAAATTTTATGAATGTCAACATTTGGGAATAATAAATGGTAAGTTAGATGGAATTCCTATATAAACAAGGTTTACAATCATTATTTCACCTAAGCAACCATAAGATTAACCTAGTTACAATCAAGATTTAAGTATCCTAAGGCTTCACAAGAGTTTCAAGAGAGTTTACAAGAGCATATTTCTTCATCATTTATTGCAGCAATTCAAGATCTATCACCATGTTCAAAGCATAATGCATCAACCATGTTGTTGAGCTAGTGTTGTGATGTAGCATTCAAGATCCAAGATTAAGCAATTTTATACATCTACTTCAAGATCAAGATCTACATTCTACATGGCCACTTCATGTATCTTGTTGATTTACATCTCAAGACATCATTCAAGGTATCATTTTTCATGTTTCATATTTAATGTTTCATGTTCATGTTTCATTGTTTCATCACAAGGTTTAATTACCTAAACAGGGGTTGACCTAGGAAAACCTCTATTTCCTAACAATCAACAAGTTTTCCTCTCTCTCCATATATGTGATTGTAGATCTATGTGTCTTAGAGCTCAAGGATCTTTGAAGACTAAGTTGTAAGATTGCTGAAAGTTGTCAAAGTTGTCTCCTCATTTACAAGATCACAAAAAGTCACCTACAGGCTAGAATTCAAGGTTTCAAAATCAGAAATTTGGCAAGAAGAAAGCTACAGGATATCACCAAAGAATACCATAATTTCATCCAAACCCTAATACTAGGACTAAATTTCCACTTGTGGCATGTGATTCCCAGTGCTACCATTTTCTAGATTTTAGGAATTCTAGACTTCTCACTACAATATTTTTGTTCCTTCCTAGAAACCCTGATCTGGGACTAAATCACCCAACCTAGCATATGAGTCCCAATGTGCATTAAATTCAACATTTTCAGCATTTCAAAACATGTTCTGAGCTTCTATAGCTTTCTAGGTGCACCTCTATACTTTCTCAGTTTACTATTCTAATTTGCATTCATTTCTAGGTCATTTACTTAAGTTTTGCATATCATTAGGTTTTGCATGTTACTAGTAATTATAAGCCTTTTCTTGGTGGTGAAACCCTTTTATACCTTTAATCACACCCTAAGACACCTTATTGTAGATCTATTTCCCTCATTCTATCCTTGGATTGAGATCTCTAAGGTATCCTTGAATGAAACTTGGAGAAAATTGGTCAAGGTCTCTAAACAACTAGTTTGTGTTCCACCTCCCAAAAGGTGGAACACCTATTTTCTTCATTTCAACATGAAAGGTTGGAAAAGTATTTGTTGTAGAAGGTATTTAATAAACATACCATAGATAGAAATATTTACTTTAAATTTTAAAAAGATCAAATGTTGATTATTGTTGTATATGTTGACATAATATTTGGAGGCAATGAAGATATGTACAAGTTTGGAAAGGGAATGCAAAAAGAGTTTGAAATGTTTATATTTTGGGAGATGAATGTTTTTCTTGGATTACAATTAAATTAGATAGATAAATTTATTTTCATTTCATAATCAAAGTATGTCAAGGAAATGTTAAAGAAATTTGGAATGGAAGATTCTAAACTAGTGTGTACTCCTATGGTTACTGGTTGCAAGCTGAACAAGAATGATGAATCTCCTAAGGCTGATTAGAGCAAGTATAGATCAATTATTGGTGCACTAATATATATAACTACTACTAGACTAGATATCATGCATGCAGTTCATCTTGTGGCTAGACTTCAAGGAGATCCTAGAGAGTCACATGTTGCAGTAGTGAAGAGGGTATTCAGATACTTGAAGGGCACTCTAGATCATGGCTTATGGTATCCAAAGGATATTTATTTTACTCTAAGTGATTACATAGATGCAAATTGGGTTGGTTGTGTGGATAAAAAGAAAGTACAAGTGGTGGTGCATTCCTTCTTGGATGCAAATTAGTGTCATGGATAAGTAAGAAACAAGATTTAATATCTTTATCTACTGCAAAGGAATAATACAATGTAGTAGCATCTTACTACACAGGTTCTATGGAGGGTATGTGTAGGATCATCATGGAAAAAACAAGCCCTTAAGTGGCAAAAAAATCCAAAAAATCAAAGTTAGGCAACTTGATGTAAAAATTTGAATAATTTATCTATACTATTTCAAAAATATGTAAGAATAGAATCTATAGAAAATTGAATGTAGTTTCTAAACTACTAGGTTTATTTTAAAAAGGAAAATTCTATTTGGTGAAAATTTGAAATTTCAATGCAGTAGTACTTAAATTTTAGGGAAAAAAAAGTAGGTGTCTATCTGACCACCCTAACCACAATAAAATGCTAATTATTTTTTATAATATTTTACACATAAGTAGAGGACTCATGTCCGGATGTGATGCATATTTTTTTGTAAGTGGGTATGTGCAGGATCATGATGGGTATTCATAGGGTATGTGGCTGACGACTTTTTTTTACCCAAAATTGATGAAATGATAAGGGTTTTTAAAGGAGATTCTCAACTTTCCACCAATATAAATTATGCTTTACTTTGAATTTAATAAATAATTATTATTCATTTTCTGTTTGAATTACGACTAAACTCATGATTGATAGGATGATTGAAAAACAT
Organism: Sequoia sempervirens; assembly: GCA_007258455.2. Lineage (NCBI taxonomy): Eukaryota > Viridiplantae > Streptophyta > Pinopsida > Cupressales > Cupressaceae > Sequoia > Sequoia sempervirens. The sequence continues at coordinate 16,502,327 of VDFB02047144.1, read as the reverse complement.
CTATAGCTTTCAAACAGTATCACATTTTTGGAATCCAAAACATACATCACATTCTATGCTTTGCATACTAGACGATAAAAAAAATAAAAATTGAATTTCATAAATTTTTTACCAAGTTAAGGTGGTCAGACATACAAGTTTTATATTTTTTAAAAGTTGTAATAAGAAATTCATAATTAATTATTTACTTGGAAAAAAATTACAAAAAAATATGCATCACATCCAGACATGAGTCCTCTACTTATGTATGAAATATTATAAAAAAATATTATCATTTTATTGTGGTTAGGGTGGTCAGATAGACACTTACTTATTTTTTCCACACAGAAATTTAAGTACTCTGCATTGAAATTTCAAATTTTCACCAAATAGATATTTAAAAAAAAATCTAGTAGTTTAGAAACTATATTCAATTTTCTACAAATTCTATTCTTACATATTTTGAAATAATATAGATAACTTATTCATTTTTTATATCAAGTTGCTAACTATGATTTTTCTAAATTTTTGCCATAAGGGCTTGTTTTTTTTTCCATGATGATCTGTACATGCCAAGTTTTTCCAAGTTAATAATTAATTATGAACTTTTTATAACAACTTTTAAAAATATAAAAACTTATGGTGACCACCAACTTGGTCAAAACTTCATGAAATTCAATTTTTCTTTTTAATCCTATAGGTATGTGAAGCATAGAATGTGATGCATGCTTTGGTTAAAAATGTGATACGTTTGAAAGCTATAGATTTTTCAATCAACCTATCAATCAGTACTTTAGTTGTAATTCAAATAGAAAATGAATAATAATTATTTATTAAATTAAAAGTAAAGCATAATTTATATTGGTTGAAAGTTGAGAATCTCATTTAAAAACCCTTTTCATTTCATCAAATTTTGGTAAAAACAAAGTCGCCAGCCACATACCCTACAACTACCCATCATATCGCCAGTTTTTGGCCCATCATGATCCTGCACATACCTTGGATGAGACAAAAATTGAAGGATATCAGAGTGGTATATGATGATTCGATTTCTATCTTCTATGATAATATAAGTGTTATCAATATTTCAAAGAATCTAATAATGCATTCAAGGAAAAAACATATCTTAATTGGGTATCACTTTCTGAGAGAGAAGGCTATAAAAAATGAAGTTAAGCTTGACTATGTGCCTACAAATGATCACATTGTTGATATATTTGAGTATCTTCGAGGGAAGTTGGGGGTCATTGCATCTCCTTTGAACTAGATGCATAAGGAGACGCATCAATCTAGTGGAATTCAAGATTCATTCTTTTGTCTAGATTGATGTTGGTGACTACCTTTTTGGGGGAGTAGGTAGTGACATTTTTGGTTGTTGTAGTTAGGGGGGTAAGTGTTGTCATTATGTAATGGTTTCTGATTGGTGCAACATGGTGTGTGCTCCTAAGGGGGAGTATAGTGAGCATTGAAAGACAAAAAGTTGCAGAGTAGTTGTGAAAAGGATAAATGATGTCAAAGGGGAAACATCAATGATACAAATCTATTATCCTTTTCCATTGATTTCAAAGGGGGAGAGAGTCATGTGAAAAAGAAGTAGTTAATGGAAGGAGAAAGAAGACAGTTAAGGGGGAAAGAATAATGATACATGTAAAAATAAAAAGATATGTTGAAAGGGGGAGAGTGAGTAATGAGAAAGAGAAAAGAAAATAGGTATGGATCAAAGGTGTTGTATCTTTGATGGTTTTTCACATCATTTTTTTCCATCAATGAAAAATGGGGATATTTTTGCACGTATGAGAAAATTGGTGTTGTCATTGATATCAACAAGCTTGTGTTGTCATTGCTGACAACTATAAGAGGAGGAAGAAGATCATTATCAGGGGAGATTGTTGCAAGAGTATGTTGTTGTTTATTCTTTGATTAGTTGCATTATGTTGTTATTAGTAAGATAATGGTGTCAAGCTCTATTGTTTCTTTCATAATATTTTTTCTATGCTTGAGAAAGCAATGGATATGATAAGGACGTGTCTTTGATGCTTTGTTTCCAACTACTTTTGATAAAACTTGATAAAAAGAGGAAACAATGAATTTCAATGTGTTTTGTGTTGCAAAGTAGTGTTCTGATGTTGCTCCACATTTCTTCTAGGTTGAATATTTTCCTATGCATTTCTAATATGTTGATTAGAGGTGTTCAGAGGCATTGTATTCAGAATTTTGTGTGTTTTAGCATTGTTAAGAATTTTTTTCACCAATATGTGAATTGTGTATTGCAGTGGTATCTAGGAGAAATGTTTTTGCTTCACATTTTTGTGCAATTCGGTTTCAAGTCTTGTAGATCTAAAGGTGTGTTGATAGTGTTGGTATCTTTTTTTAGTTGAGGATTTTTGAGGCTTGGTGATTCACAAGTCAATTTCTTAATTTGTAGTACATGGAATAGTTTTTTGAGTGTATTGGATGTGTACATTTCTCAGGTGGAAGTTGTTGCAAAGGAGTTTTTTTTATTTAATATTGTTTATGGAATATTCTAGGTTATGTTCAAGTGACATTTGTTTTTGTGAGTTGTTGATTCAAATGAATAATGTAATAAATTTTTTAATGGTGTTTACTTGGGTAATAGTCGACCTTGGTGTTTACACTAATTGTAGTGGATCTTTATTTTTTGTAGAAGCGTGTTGTATTGTGGTGTTATAGATTTGGGTCCCAAATAAGGAAGGGTGTGGTCCTCTTTCATTTCTATCCACCACAAAAGTGATTTGGTGTCGTTCCAACCTAATTTGAAATAGTATGGTTGATGTGCATATCCGACCTTGGAGAATGGTTTCAAGCTTGAGGATGATATAAATAAGAGTCAAGTTCTTGAGGGATAATGAGATAAACAAGATAAATATGAATGATGCAAATTACAAAGTGTTTAATTTGACAAGTGCAATGTGAGCTTTCATGTGTTATATTGTTGGATGTAGTGAGAAAAAGGTGTCTATAATTTTTTAGTCATGTTGCAAAGGTGTTGACGATATTGTGGTGGATTTATTTTTTACATTAAGATGGATTTCTCTGTGTAACATTCTTCTCTATCTTCTTTTCAATTTTGGCAGTGAGCCTTTGTAAGTGAGCCTTTCTTTTCTTGGGAAATGTTCCCTATTGTATTCAGTGTTGATATTAATTTATTTTGTGAGGTAATCCTCATCATGGTTTTTCCCATCTTGGGTTTTTCATGTAAATCTACTGTTCTCTTGTGCATGGTATTTATTTGTTTCAGTTTTTGTTATTTTCCTTTCATGCTAAATAATTATAACAGATTAAGGTTTAATTGTATTAATGTGGATATGAATGTGTATGAGGGTTTTAATGTTTTAAGATACAATTGATTCACCCCCCTCTCAATTGTCTTGTGTATTCAACAAAGGGTACCTACACAATGTATATATATAGCCAAAGCACAACATAATCATGCCAACGAGGTCTAAGAGAATAAGCATAAAATGGCATCTATATATCCATCATATGAATCATTAAACAAATCATTCCTTCTAAAAATCAATAATCATGATCCCATTTAATCATGACATAATAATGCATTTCAATTAATTGAAGCTCATAATGATAACCAAACAAGTAACATACAAAATTTCAGCAACCAATATGTTGAAAAATCTCATCTCAAACATGTGGAGGTTCATACACTTCATTTAGAGCCATAAAATAATCACCACATCAAACACAAGGAAATGGTGAAGCTAAAACATTGATCTCACATTAACAAGATGCAAATGGGAGGGGTACTACAATTGTTGCTACATCCATGTCTCCTAATGATTCATTGTAGAAGGGCGTTCATCATCTTCCAAGTATAACTACTTTGGATTTTTACTTGACAAACATTGCAAGTTTATTTAGTGATTTCTATCTTGTAAACTTGAAGGACACTATTAAGGATATTCATCTCCTCTTTGATGCTACCTCTTATGGATTTGCATCATCTTCTTTAGATGTTTTGAGGGAACCTTTAGACCCTATTAATATTTCTCTCCATGATCATTTTTAGTAATTTTGGAATTAGTGTGGAGATCTTTGAGAAAAATTTGGACAAGGAACCTTTATCTTTGGATCATGTTATACATTCATCTCTAATATATTATTGATTATCATCTTCATTAGTGTGGCCTAGAGAACCTAACTTAACTCTAGTAGAAATCAATATTGACATGTGGATAATTGAGAAGAGTCCATATTATTTTCAAGAATGGGAAAAAATCCTACACAAAGTCTTAGTTTTGTTTCTTCCTAAGAGGAGGAATATTGTTTGACAAGATTGGATCATCTGTAGTATTCATTTTCAAGCATCTACCAACATTATAGAAGACTTAATTTTAAGGGGTGCGGGGTTACATGGTCTCTTTTCTTCTCTCATATAGTGGAATTTTTCCTCACATGTGGTTTCATTCTTCTCATTCTTCTTTGGAAGAATTTTGTATTTTCTCTCTTTTGGGGAAATTTTTTGTGCCACTAGCTTTTCTCATTTTCTTCATTTGTGAGATTGAATTTTTACATGGACACCTAACATGGCCTCATAGTTGAGACCCATTCTTCTATCTTTTCATCATTGCATATTGTAAATTCTCCCTATGTTGCACTTAAGGGTGGGTGTTGGTGTGAATAAGATGTTTAAGCTAACTAGTTCATCATGTAAGTTGTATTTACACTATTTTATTAATTTTACTTAGGGTATACATATAATACTTATCACTTTATGTCTCAAGTCATAATATTAAGGAATATGTTACAATTCTATGTAATATTATGTCTCAGCTTGGTCTGTATAATGAATGGGTTCTCTTTCTATTCTTGATCTATTTCATTCCATTATCATTATATATTTGCATCCTTTGATAGAATATATCATTGTTCTCTCATGTTTTATCTCTCTTGTGCTTTCATTGGAGCTCCTAGATCTTTGGAGGAAACATCTTTAGCCAAATATTGCATGGTATAGAGCATTCTATACTAAGTCTTACAAATATGGATAAGGTATATGCCATTGCATTGAAGGCTACTTTAATAATTCAATTAGACCAAATTATATCATTTTTGTTTTATATTTAAGGACCAAATATGATTTTGCATGAGGAGAATTTTGGCATTATTTTAATTCTCTTTTATGGTATTTATCCTTTGTAACTATAGTGTAGAAAAATGTATCCCTTTACATTCTCACACTTTTTTGGGCCCTCCCTACTAAAGTTGGGCTTCTTTATGTCTTATTTTCATATATTTTGCATCCACAAGCCCTATTTAATGCAACTTTTTGAAGATAATGCCGACACATATCAAATGACCAATCAAAATTTAATGATTTTGGATTGTATGCCCCATATTTAGTGATCAAGGACTCATACACCACCTTGGGCATATGGGTCCCACCTAAGTTTTGAGGCCTAGTCCTAAATTTAGCATAAATCTAAACATTTCTTAAAATTTATGTCTTGAGCTTAGCCTACTAGGTCTCATATGCCCCAACTAGCATATGAGTCCTGCTTAGCTTGGACCTAATTTTGAATTCAAATTTTGGTAGGATTTTATTCTCCTAGATCTAATGTCAGCTTGTAGTGTTGTAATTTCAAGAAATTTGGCATAAACAAGTATAAATATAAGGTTATTTCACTTATTTTTCTCATAGCAAGCTTAAAAGTCATCTAGTAGCTTATGTATTCGATCACTATAGAAATTTTTGGATCACAAGAGCATTCAAGAGTGATTATCAAGCATTTTTTAGCATTATGCAAGATCCAAGCATCATGTCAAAGTCATCATGCATCACGTGTGTTTTTTAGCTAACATTTGTGATGTAGGTTCTTGTGATTCAAGTAAGCATTCAAGTCAAGATCCACAAACTTCAACCAAGAGTCAAGATCTACATTCATGATAGCTATTACTTACAATATTGCAGCCTTTATGCCAAGGGTTTGGTGAGTTGCATCATATTTTATTTTTTCATTCATCATTCCTTCATTCTATTTCATTTCATTTCAAGGTTTGATTACCAAAACGTGGTTTGGATAGGAAAAACCCCTATCCACTAAAAAAATAACATTTTTCCCTCTTTTTGATGTTGGATTTGTAGATCTAGATTGAAGATCCCTATAAGAGAAATATTGGAGAAAAGTTGACAAGTTGTCAAAGTTGACACCTACATTGCAAGATCATGGAAATTAACCTACACGTTCCAATTTAGTGTTTTAGATTTGAAGATTTGAAAGGAGAGAAAATATAGAACATTAGAGGATATTATAGTTTCAGATCAACCTTAATACTGGGACTAAATTGCTACTTGTGGTGTATGAGTCTAAGTAATCTAGATTTTAGGCATTTTCTATAGATCCTTGTTTAGTAGTTCTAGATTCCAATTCTACTCCAAAACCCTAAACTAGGACTAAATTTCCCCTAATAGTCTATGATTTCCAGTGGCTTTAAAATTCAAATCTTCAAAAGTGCAAACCTTGGTCTAAGCTTCTTCATTTTTCTAGGTGCCCCTCTTTTCTTTCTTACTCAATTCTTCTGATTTTCAATTTCTTATGTTGAGTTGCATAGTTAGGTTTACATATCATTGCATTTCTTTCTTTCCAAGCCTTTGTTTGGTGGTGAATCCCAATTTTATTCTTTAATCACACCCCTATGACACCTTATTGTAGATCTCTTTCCCTCATTTTCATCCCTTGATTGAGATCTCCGAGGTTTCATTGAATGAAACTTGGAGGAAATTGGTAGTTCTATCTCACAAAACATAGAGCGCCAATTTTCAACATTTCATTTTGGTGTTCAAACCTACTCTTTAGAATACCTCATTTCTAATTTGGATTCCATCATATTCCTATATCTATCTTACATTAAATTTTCATTAGGTCTTGCATTAGTTAAATTGCATCTAGGGTTTCTAAATCTTACATTAGTGAAAATGCATATAGATTGCATTTTTGCATCTTGCATCGGTGAATTTCACTTAAAATCTGTAAATGGACATTGTCTAGACATCATTCAAACCAAGAAACCTAAAATTCACACAGAATTTACTAAAATTAGTGTAAAAACTATAATTTAGGATTCATACACCCCTTTGGGTGATTTAGTCCCAATACAAGTGTTTTTTCCTAATTTTTGGGTATTATGTGTTAATTGTTTATGAACATTTAAATCCCTAAAAAACCCTAACTAGGACCCATATGACCCTATGAGTGATTTAGTCCCATGTTAGATCTGAAACTACATTTTACAACATTGAAAACCCTATTCGTGTGCTTTTGTTTGTTGTTGTTAGATTTTTGCTTCAGTTTATTGAGTTTCTATTTCAGTTTACTAAGTTTTTGTTTCATTGAATCTAATTTAATTTCATTTTAATTAGAATTATAGAATTCCATTTATGTTGTGCTCATTGCATTCATTTATTTTCCCTTGCATGAGCTTTACAACTTGGTTTCCTATTGTTAATACTATAGTGAGAGGAAGTTTGAGACTCATGCCATCCCATGATAGCACAATAATTGTGGATCTTGGGTTATCTATCTCTTTCACTAATAGTGTTGACACTAGTTCACTAGGTATGGACCATACCCTTAACAACTCTTTTCCTTCAATTAGTGTGACAAGTGTTGAAACAATGGTTGCTAATATTCTGCAAGAAAACATAATCCAAATCCATGAAGACTTAGAAAACCTACAACATCAATTAAGTACTAAAATCATTTACAATATGACCATTCCTACCATAGATAACATACATCGCATGATTGAAATTGAAGAAGGAATAGAATTTGTGTGTAACTTAGCTCAGAATTTTGGGAAAAGTCTTACCTCAACAACTACATGTGCTTTACCTTCCAAAAATGTCCAAATTCAAGGAGGGACTCAAATTCCTCCTCTCACAACCATTGCCTCTATTCCCACCTATACCAAACAACAAAAATGCAACCTACTAGTAATGTCATTCCTACCTTGGGTATTTTAGGTAGCATTTCTAGTACCTTTGTGGCATTGCACATCATATCTCCCACCACTTTACCTCCCATAAGAATTCCATTCACTTCCCCCTTGAACACATATACACCACCACCATATTCACATCCATCCAAAAACACAACCAATGACACCATCATAAATAAAATTTTGTAAAAAATTCCATCCCTTCAAAAGAAAATTTTCACCATAAACCAAAATCAACACAAACAACCTACATACTATGTCAAAAGAAATTCCTTAGCCTTGGATATATTGAAAACACCAATACCCAAAGGTCTAGATATTCCTAGATTTGAGAAATATGGGAGGAAAGAAGATCCTTCTAACCATGTTTCTGCTTATACCGTCTTATGCAGTGATTTTTTCCTTGAGGATAAGCTCTTGGATAAGATTTTCCCTAGGCCCTTGAAGGATACTTCCTTGGAATGTTTTTCTTCACTACTGAATAACTCAATTCATTCATTCAATGAACTTGTTGAGGCCTTTATAAAGTTTTCCAAGTGCACATGACTCCTAAGATGACCTTATCAAATTTTATGAGATGTAAGCAAAAAGATGATGAAAGAGTTACTGGCTTCATTTCGTGCTACCAATCGCTTTATTCCCAAATCGATGTAAATATTCCCAGCCTCACCTACAATAGATGTTCATTGAGAACTTGTAAACTAACATACAAGATAAGCTTGGCATGATGAAGTTTCCTTCCTTTTTACATTTTTGTACTACCCTTTGTGATTACCAAAACTTGATTAGTAGTCGTGAAACAAAACCAACCTATAGCCATCTTGAAAAATTTGAATCCGCAAACCAAAAAAATTATCAACCTTTTAGGAAACTCTGAATAAAGGCTTCCATCAACTTAACCCCCCTCAACCAACTCAACCTATCAATACCCAAAGTGGCTGCTATACATAAAACAAGTCCTTTTACATTTGGGGATCTGGATAGACAATTTACTCCCCTACCTAATACCCTACATAGCACAATGTCACAACTCTTAGAATAGAAAATGATCACTTTTCCTCCCATCAAAACTCTTGATCCTAATAAGCCTTTACCTTCAAATTTTATATTGAATTCCTATTGCCATTATCACCCACAAAATGGACATGACACAAAACATTGTAAGCATCTTAAGCATCTTGTGTAAGACATCATTGATTCTATTTGAATTCAAATTGGAGGTATTAATGATCAAGGAAATAAAAATTTTGCCCCTCTAAACCAAAACATGTAAATCTTTACCAACCCTATGCTTAATCATAACATTTCATTTGTCAAAGCTATTGAAACTAACAAGAATGATGTGATGATTGTTGACACGAATGATGATGACATGGATACTATTGAACAAGGTCCTATGGATACTAATGAACAATGTCCTGTGAGTAATATGGTGGGATTGATCAAAATTCTATCTCGTAAGGGACAAACTAAAAATCCTCTTGACATTGCTTTCTCATCTAAATATATAATTAGAAATTTTCCTAATGGTCCTCTTTACATAGTTCACTGGATCAATGACAAGCACACTAATCGTATATTGATTGATCCCATCTATGGAGATAATGTGATCACTAAATAATTTTTACTTGTGCATGAAATCTCTCAAGGAACATATGATAAACCAAAAGCATGGATAAAAATGCATAATGGTTTTTCTTTCCCTATAATGGGATCAATCACCATTCCTTTAAAAGTTGGAACGAAAAAAATAGATGTCTCATTCTCTATCATCTCAACGTTGGATCAATTCCATGTGAATCTTGGTTATCCATGGCTACGCTCCATGGAAGTCATCTCATCGACCGTGCATAAATTTTTAAAGTTTCCCTTTTACAATGAGATCTTTACTATGCACCATAGTAGCTTTAATTTTCTATCTTCTTGTGGGAAATTTTCATTGGATTTCTTTTTGGATCAAGCCTATGGAACCTATTAAGCCTTGTGAAGGCTTATTTTTCAAATCATATCAAAAGTTTAATGTGAAATACATAGAAAAATTATCCCTTAGAAACATGCCCCAACCCACGATTGAGCCTCCTATCATTGAAGAAACTATGATTGAACCTAAATACATTCCAAAAAACCAAGACCAACCTAAGAAAAATACTTTTCCTATCTCATAAAATGGCCAAGAGACAATGAAACCAATCTTGTCACACCTCCTAAGATAAAAACAAGTTTACAAAGCTATAGAGAAAGTGGTTAAACAATGTCCTATAGCTATTTTTGTTCCTTCCCTTAGGGAAGAAAATAAACCTATGGTTGATAGACCTACTACACAAACACAACTTGAAAATCATACTAAAAGAAACAGAAATATACAAGAGCATAGGCATAGACATTGTTCTCTTACTCAAAGGTTAAATGCAAAAAACAACAAATAAAATCAATAGCCAAATTTGATTGAAGAAATACATGATGAGTCTCCCTCTTTGTTGCAACAAAAATATCCTTTACCACAATAGGACTTAAATCCTTCTTTGGACATTATCATTCGCCCTCCCATTGTGATTAACTTGGATGATGATGAAGAGGTTGCTAAAATTGATGAAGAAGTGCATAATGAATTGAATACATTTTTTCCCTCTTTTATATGCTTAAATGATAATTCTCCTAAGAGTTTTTAACTTGGTAATGACTCTAGTTCAACACTTGCTATTGTCCCTTTGGATAGTTGTTTGCCTTCCATATACTATGAACAAGATTGGGATGCAGATGACTTATTAGAGGTTAACTAACATGTGCCTTACTAGTCTTATCTTTATTTTCTTTTTCATGTTTCTTTATGTGATTGCATGTGTGTAATGTGATCCCTTTTACTGTTTAGTTTGATCTCTCTCTCTCTCTCTTTGTGGCATTCTTCTATATGTACCTACATTCTTCTCTATTCCATAAACCTTTATCTTTCCATTTGTCTTGTGTTTTCCTTTTGGGGATGATGCAAGGCATTGGGAAATTTAGGTCTCTTCCATGTTAACCAAAAATATTTTCCTTTATCTTGTCATTTGTGTTGTGTTTTCCTTTTGGGGATGATGCAAGGAATCAAGACATTTAGGTCTATTTCATATTGACCCAAAAGGATTTTCTTTGTTTTCACTCTTTTTGTGTCATTCTTCCAATTCTCTCAGTATTTGGGGAATGATGACAATTTTGAGCTCTGTAAAACATTGTAGCAAAGAGATACTAACCCTAAATCTATGGATTCCTTATGTGATTTTTGGGATTTCATTGTGGGGGAAACCCCTTTTCATGATGTATCATTTGGAAACATATGAATTGGCATAGGGATTTCCAAATAATCTCTCATGTCCTCTATATTGTTAGCATTTATCATTTTCTAATTTAAAGTAATTGCTCACAACATGGTGTTTAGCAATTTCTTTAAGGTGAGGGAATACATTGGCATTATTATTTTTCAACTCATGTTTCATTATGTGGTATTCTTACTTCATATAATGTGTCTTTTGCTTTGTGGTGACATTGGGTGTGATGTCCCTCAAGAGCGTGATCTCTCTTAGCATATTGTATTCCTCTTAGTGGCATGATCTGACACACTACATCCCCTAAGTTGTGAATCTTCTATTGTTCAATTGGTCCTCTCTTGGAGACATTAGGCACATTTTTCCCTAAGTTAAGACCTTACATGAACTAATCAAAACTCCTTTGAAATGTACATTGTAACATTATTTTGCATTCACAATTTCAGTTATATGGCCACCTTGCATAACACACTTTTCTTTCCTATGGAGCCATCATGTTTATTCATGATTATCAAGCATACAAATTTTTTCTTTCCTCATGGAGCTTGAAGTTCATTTTTGTATGGTGTGTTATCAAAGCTATTAGGAGGTATAGCTTTGGTATTGTTGTACATATGGGAGCCCAAATTAGGCATGACTTTCCCAAAGCCACTTGCTTTTCTATGTGAGCACATACTGACCACATGCATATCTATCTCGCTAGGGGGCTCACCTAATGGAAGGCCTAAGGTTCCACTAGCTCTTGTAAGCATGTGTTGGTTTTCATAGTAGACATCATGTTCCACTTGTAAACATTTTTGGACAAATAGCTTAGACTTAATCCACAACGTGCATGATAAATGATCGAGGCTTGATCCACCCCTTTAGTTATTTTTTTTGTTTTTTCTCTCTTTGTCTTTGGCAGTATATGTGTGTTCCTTGTTGTTTCTCCTTACATCATTTCCATGTGTGTTCTTTTTTTCCTATGTTGGTTTTCCATAAGATCTTGATCTTGGGGGATTGATCCACCCTCTTGATCATTTACATCCTATTTTATTAGCATTGGTACACATGGACACCTCTTGATGTGATTTTTTCTACTTTAGTTTGAGTTTGAAGAAATTTTATCCTCTCACTAAAGTTGGGGCTAAATGTAGTGTAGAAAAATGTATCCCTTTACATTTTCACACTTGTTCGGGCCCTCCCTACTAAAGCTACACTTATTTAATCCTTATTTGGCCATATTTTGCATCCAAAAGCCCTATTTAATGCATCTTTCCAAGGATAATGTTGACACATATCAAATGACCAATCATAATTTAATTATTTTGGATTATATGGCCCATATTTAGTAATTTGGAACTTATACACCACCTTGGGCATATGGTTCCCACCCAGTTTTTGGGGCCTGGTCCTGAATTTATCATAAAACTAAACATTTCTTGAAATTTGTGTCTCAAGCTTAGCCTACTGGGATTCATATGCCCCAACTAGCATATGAGTCCCACATAACTTGGACCTAATTTTGAATTCAAATCTTGGCAAGATTTTATTCTCCTAGATTTGATGCCAGCTTGTAGTGTTGTAATTTCATGAAATTTGGCATTGTAGACACATAAAAATTCTTGATCGATACTATGTATTTGATTCCAATAAATTAACACCATTTATTCCTAAATGTGCTTTATACTAACCAAATAATTAAATAATGAACATTATTTAGTTAAATTCAACAAATTCAGCTATTAATCAAATAATTAAATTTATTAGATTAATTCACCCCTTCTTCTAACTACTATTCATCATATTTAATTAAATCAAATAATTTAATTAAATTCCCCTAAATCCTCTCATTTGATTAAATCATCAAATCAAATGTCACAATTTCCTAATCCATTCCAATTAAATAATTTTGGATTAATTAATCCTAAATCACTTTCTAATCATCATTAATAAATCCTCTAGATTTTAACGCCTCAAGTGTTAAATCAACTCATGGTTAACTAACTAGGTTTCACATGAAATTCATCTCTTTTTATTAACTAATTCCTCTATTTATCCTCACAAGGGAATATTCCAAAAAATATTCCCCTCAACTACCTTTCATTCAATTTCCCTCCAAAGGTTTTCAAAAACCTTTCACATCCTCAATAACTCCTCTTACAAATGCAATTACTTCTCTTACATCCTCTCACATCTCTAACCACATTCATTAAATCCCTCTTACAACCTTTCAAATCCTCAACCATTCTCATTTATTTCTCTTCCATCTTCCTCCACTCACACATTTCCCGAAATGTGCTCCACTTTCCTCCAATAGAATTGTGACACTTGGCACATTCTCATTGGCTCCCATTTTATCCCACATTCACCAAATCCTCTCAATCTTCAATCCTTGAGCTCTATAAATAGAAGCATTCTCTTTACAATATGGATCCACAACTTTATGAGTTCTAATTATAGCCATTTTCACTTCATAGCAATCACCATTTTCATTATTTTTAGCTAAGTTAGCATCATTTGGAGTCAATTCAACACTTGGAATCACATTCAACATCAAAGCTTATCAAAGGGATTGGGAAATAGCTTCCTTTTCACATCAAAGGAGCACCACTCCCCCTATGGGATGGATGTTTGCTTAAGTTAGACAAGATTGCATGCTTTGTTTGGTTTATTTCAAGTTTTTATCACGTTTTCTTATCTTCTTGATCAAAGAATCTCATAGGGAGTGTTTTTTTTGTTTCTAACATGTTTAAAAATTGATTTATTTTTCTTGTTAGTTAATTACAAATTGGACACTCACATTTTGGTGCTAGAAGGAGGGCCCTAGTTTATCTTGTCAATTTTTTCCCAAAATTTCATTTTTGTGCAACTACAAGGGAGCAATGCCGCCCTTGATTCATTCAGTATTTCTTTTGCATAAAACATCTCATTTCCAAACTTTCAGAGTGCCACTTTCAGTTTCAGCATCGCCTTTGTTGCATAGTGTCGCATTTGCTCATTGCTATTGTGTCATGTTTGCTTAAGCGTCACATATGCTATTTATGTTTTCTATCTAAATTTTGGTTCTAATGGAGCACTACCTTTGAATTGGCACTGCATTCATGCTCTTTTCCTTCTACAAAGTGCCACCTTTTCTTTTACCAGAGCGTCACATTTTTTTTAAGGTTTGCATTTGCGTAGTCGTAGAGCATCACATATGCTACATAGAGTCGCCTTTGTAGGAAAGGGAGGAAAATTGACTTGAAAGCCTAAAAGAATTTTATAATGAGCTCTTTGTTATAGCTTAGGCTTTCCAATTTTTTCTTTCATTTTTGTTTTAGGACCAACTAGAGTTATTTTTGGGTTTAAAACTAACAAACAACTCAAGCTTTGTCAAAGTTGGTTAAAATTGAACATTAGGAACTTACTAGACTTTGATTTTGGGCTAAAATTGAAAAAAAAAACTTATTTAATCTTGGTGCTCTAAAAAGAACTCATCATTGCTTTAAGACTTAAAAAAAACTTGTTCTTTCATTGTCTTGTAATTTCTTTTACAATTTGTGTAATTCGAATGTGTATGCACTTCTCTCATGCTTCCTGGAGATCTTGATAATCAAAAGCATTCTAGTGACATTAGTTGTCTAAAAAATTACCCACACATTTCAAATTTAGGTTTAAAATTGAAAAATCATTCTAGTGTGAGAAAGAGACATTGTGTGTGTTCCCTCCTTGTGCTTTACATGAATTGGGTAGTTGAACTACAAGTGTACTCAAAGGTGACTCCAACCATTTTTTCACTTGGGCTGATATATAAATGGATAAGACTAAACTGTCAAGTCCTAATGGTATGTACCTGCCTTAGACATACAGTGTCTTTTAGAATGGGGTACTACTGTAAAAAGTATAAGTTCCCCTAGTAGGATTGAATAAAGCCTTTAGTGGCTTGTTGGACATTTGCAAAGTTCCATGTCCCCGATTACCTAAACTTAGAACCAATTTGTTTAGAAGCCAAAATCCTTACTATGTGTTGGTGCAAGAATGGTCATTCTAAAGTCGCCCCACATTTGTACTATTCAAATTGGAAACAAAATAAATTCTCAAGGTCTCCATATCCTTAGGATTTTGATATTTGGTGGTCTCAAGAAGTGTGTGCCATGGAGGGGAGCTAGTGTCACCAAATCTCTAGCTGCTCACTTTGTCTCATTGTTTGGAGAAATTGAAGTGGGAACTCAACAAATATTGTCATTTCTATCCTAGGATTGTGCAATTTTTGAGTCAATCAAATACTTTTCTTGGATCTAAAAATTTGAAACAAACATTCAACAAGTCATCAAAATTTCAAACCCTTTGGAAAGAGAAAATACCCTTGAAGAGTCCAAATGTTACTACTTGTCCCTAAGGATTTTATCCTTAGAGGCTTCTAAATATTTGGGCCCATATCTCAATTTTTTCTCTCCAAAGTAAACCTAGGAAAACTATTCCTTTGATTCATTTGTTTTCACATAATGGACCTTGTGGAATGAAAATGAGTTTAGACATAGACATTCAGTTTGAAAACTAAGCAAGAAGTGTTGATGTGGTAAAAAGAATCCATTTAATCCAGATAAAAGATAATTGATCCCCACATATGTGTTTCATTTCATGATTCCTTGCAAATTCAAAATCTTGAAACTAAGGTCTATCAATCGCCATAAGCATCTGAATCCAAAGGATCTCAAGAAACACATTTCAACACTTTATGAAAAGAGAGATAGATTGGTATACAACTTTTACAAAAATGCTCGAATGGATAATCCAAACTTGTATTCATTCCATTATTGTCAAAATCTTGGTCTTTTCCAACATTTTGAGTTTCTCACATAGGGTTGAAAGTTTCAGAGGTATAACATGTTCTTCAATACCTTGGTCTTGTAAACAAAGTCTCTCTAGGTTCATCTAGGATCAAACCAACATATTTATTTGTGACACCATCAATCAAATCCCATCTCACAAACAACTTTTATAACCTTGGAAAAAATCATTCATACTATACTTTTAGTATATCCTTTAAATCAAAATCAAAATCACCTTGTTTAGTGAAGTGTGTGGGGATGAATCCTTCCTCATACATTTAGTTAAATTATCACCCTTGTGGACAAGTTTATTCCAAGATAACATCTAACATCTTGGGATTTATAATTCCATTATCCAAATCAAACCAAACCCAAATAAAAAACCAAAAATCCTAAAGTCTAGTATTCCTCCAAGGGTCTCAAAACTTCAAACATTTGTATCATTCATCCTTCATTTGTCACATTAGCATCATTTTATCCTTAACTTCCTAGATTTACTTTTTTTTACCTAAATTTTAGACCAACCTAAAGAGTTAGAGGTTTACCTCCCATATTCCTCGAATTTGATCTCAATTTTATGGTCCAAACAAGATCACAACACAAGAAGATCATGGATAAAAACATAGACACATACACTTCAAGTAATTTGAGACACACTCCATCAGAATTCAACCCTAGGGAATCTACCATTCCTTCACTCAAACCCCCCTCAAAAATCACAAGATCTTCAAGAGGGATGTTGTCAAGTGGAGAATGTCACCAAAAAATTTCAAGGGACGACCCAAGATGAAATAATTGAGCTAGTCCAAAATCCTAAAACACACAGGATTGTCAACATAGTTATGAGACTCAATCCCACACAATACATGTTAGCATTAGCAAAGGAAGGGGATAAACTCCCATTCAATTTTGATGTGAGCACTATTGTGGAACAACCTCTTGGGAATATTCCACCAGTATCATTTACACCATTCTTCCCAAAAATCATTCAACCCATCATACAATTGACATCATATCATGCTCGAAGTCAACCCATGATTACCAAGGGGAGTTCATTACTCAAAGCTCTTCAAACACATCCCCTTGTAAATAACCAAAACTTGGATGCAAACATGATCTTGGGTATGCCTAGGACCATCCCACAAGACCCAAAACATCCATATGTACAAGTCATTTTCCATGATACAAATAATCCTTCCACATTATCTACATCACTGGTATACCTTCTTGATATGCAAGTATCTCCCCCCATGATATCATAAGGACAAGTCGATTTATTTGGAAAAGTGGGAAATTTTAATCCATCATCTTCACTTTTTCAAGGAAGCACACCACCAATCTTCCCATCATTCCCCCTTTTGACATCAACATCCACACCAATCAAAGGTATAGGGAAACCCCCTTTACCCAACATACCAATACAAAACCAATCGAATCAAATCAATCCACCAATCACAAGTCAAATCAGCATGTCAATCATACCAAATCATCCAACCATGCCATTGACATCACAACACCAAGTTGCACCAATCCAAACATCTCAACCAATCATCACTCAATATACAACACCCCAAACTCTCTAAAATGTGGTCTCTCAAGTACTTGGCACATCAACCATACCATCTACAACTCAACCCTTTTGCATCACTCAACAAGCACGTCAACAACCACTCAAACAATCTCTCATCACACAATCTCACACCATTCCACCAAATCCCCCACCTCCACCACCAAATCCAAATATGGAAAATCAATATAGTATCACATTGTAAGCAGTCCAACAAGCATATAAAAAGGCACTTCAACAATTCCAAGCTCAACAAGCTACACAACAAGCACAATAGGCTTCCCAAGTAAAAGTGCAAGCTTTATTGCAACAACAATCTGCACAAACCACAAAAGTTTCACAAGCTACATAAGTTGCACAAACTACACAAGTTGCACAAGCCATTCAACAAGCTCAAGCTCAAGCACAAGATTAATACCAAGTAGAACAAGGCCAAGAAAAATCCTTGTTATAGCAACAAGCTTATCATCAAGTTTTGAAACAATACCAAGAACAACAACAAGCACTGAGAGCCCAAAAATAGCAAGATGAAAAAACAAGCATTGTTGGCACAACAACAAATATAGGCATACCAACAAGAATTTCTTGCACAAAAAAACTTACAACAACCTCCCATGAACATGCAACCAAGTACCTTGAACATGAACATGCAAACCATCCCACCCATCACTCAAGTAGTCGTACCACCCCAAAACACATACATCCCACCACCTAATCCACAAAATCATTTGTCTGAGCAAATTAAATTGCTCTCACAACAAGTGCTACATATACAATTAGGAAAGAAAATGATATCATAAGGGATTTTTTTCCCTTATCCGTTTGATAGAAACGTTGTAATGGTTCCATTCCCATGAGGATTCGAGATACCAAAGTTTGAAAAATACCATGGGACTAGTAATCCTAAAGATTACATAAGGGAATTCCATGTACATTGTATGGAAGTTGCATATGATGATTCTTATCTAATGTGACTCTTTTCTTGAAGTTTGGCTAGTCCAACAATGGAATGGTTCTCCCGCCTTCCCCTTGGAATTAAAAATTTGCAAGAAATTGTGGACTTATTCATATAGAATTATTCATTTAACATAGGTGTGGATGTGAGCTTGGAAGAATTATCTAGCCTGAAACAATCCAAGGGAGAAAAATTCATAGCCTTCTTGCAATGATGGTGATCTAAGGCCAACATGAGAAAATGGGCTATGTTAGAAGAACAACAAATCACGACTATCATCTCCAACATTGAAGGGACCTTGTCCTTTCACTTAAAAATTCAATACATAACAACCTATCAAAAATTAATTCCCAAAGTGCTCAACATTGAAATATCCCTTATAGCACAAGGGGGCACACCCACATACCAAGACAATCAACCATAAAAAAGTTACAATGACAAACCTCACACATGGGAAAAGAAAAAAAATGTCACTAATCATGGTGTTGTGGATTCCAAAGTTATTATCAGTGCCCCAAGGTAGAACACACAACAAAAAACATACCAACAACTATAAATCAATACCAAAAATAACCCACAAATCAACCCATCACACAACAACCCAACAATCAAACTTTCAACAACCTAAGTGCTTAAGGGGGACCACCCCCAAGGAATAGATGTCCACCTAAATGAAAATACACACAACTTGGGGAACCAATAAAATTTGTCATGGAGTAGCTGGTACAAGAAAATATCATCAAAATCCCAGTCTACGAAAATTATGAAGAGCCTCAAGTTAAATCACCATGGTATAACAAGAAGCACCTTTGTGACTTTCACAAAATAAAGGGACACACGATAGCTAATTGTATGAGACTCAAAAACCTAATCCAAGATCTCATTGATGACAAAACCATAACCATTTAACAACCAACTCGGAATCAAGATCTCAATTTATACACAAATCCAATGCTAAATCACAATAAAGGAAAAAACAATGGTAAAGGAAAGAGTTACAACAATCTAAACCATGTTTATGACCATTTCATTTCATCCTTGGATGAATGGGTAAGAGTCGTCACTATCAAAGGATCTAGAGCTAAGTGTGGAGTCACCACACCTGGTGGTAGATTTACCATTCCAAGGCCTTCACTACCACCCAAATCACCCACCACTAGTTCAAAGTCAATCCCTAATGGTTATAATGTCCTAGATCAATTAAAAAAGAAGCCCACCCAAATTTCCATCATGGAGTTGCTAAAAATATCACTTTCCCATAGGGAAATCATAGAAAAGGCATTCGCTACATCCTCTATCCCCATAGATCTTGATGCAAACCAATTCCAAGCTATGATAAAAAATATCATTACACATCTCCTAACATTCTTTGAGCAGGATCTCCCAACCCAAAGATTTCACAACCGTGCACTCCATCTTGAAGTCCTAGTCCACAAGAACAAAGTGAAATGAGTCTTGGTGGATGGAGGTACGGGTTTGAGTATCTATAATTTATAGTTAATAAAGAATCTTAGATTCTTAGAAGATGTTATTGAGAAGGGAAGAGGCATCACTATCAGGGTTTATGATGATCAATAAAGGGTGTCTTGAGGCACCATTCAACTCCTTTTTGAAGAAGGGCCAACAATCATGGAGACCACAAGCCAAGTTATTGACCTTGAACTCCCCTATAATATCCTCCTAGGTTGCCCATGGATCCATGGGATGCAAGTTGTTGCATCCACACTCCATCAATGTGTCAAATTCCCTTATCAAAAGAAAAAACTCACAATCAATGGTGATCCTGAACCATTCTATTATTGCCAAAATCTAGAGGCCAAGTATTATAATATCCCTAAAGTTTCAAAAAATTATGATGGACCCACGTCCCCTTATGTTGACCCATCCACCTTAGCCTCCACTTATAAGAAAAAGACACAACCCACTCCAAACATCCCAAAGGTTAAGGTTATTATCCAAGAACATGGATGTGGGGACTATAAAATGAAAAAGAGTGCCTTTGTGATAGGAGAGTTACCTCAATATCCTAGATCTCATGGGAAATAACAACCAATTGACACAACATCTTAGAAGTTCAAAGCAGAGGCTACCACCTTCAAAAAATGGGGATACCTAAGCGAAGTAGATGAAAAAGATGTATCTAT
Organism: Sequoia sempervirens; assembly: GCA_007258455.2. NCBI lineage: Eukaryota > Viridiplantae > Streptophyta > Pinopsida > Cupressales > Cupressaceae > Sequoia > Sequoia sempervirens. The sequence continues at coordinate 16,481,613 of VDFB02047144.1, read as the reverse complement.
CCTACTATATCAAGATGAAAGGCATGTGCTAGATCTCTCCATGGAAGAAAGCAACAAAGGTATTCAATTAATGTTTAACTAGTGCTATAACAAAAATGAAAAGCTCAGGAAAAATGACAATGGTGTATTATAACCCATCATTCCTAATAAGTTCCTAAAGAATCTTGGCCTTGGATGTACCCCTAGAAAGATAACCATTCTTGGAAAAGGTATCCCTATTAAAAAATTCAAAGCTCCTCCTCAATTACCGATATCTGTAGGTATACCTTTAGATAACTTACATTCAATATAACCAACTAATGTGATGAGGATCCCATCTCTGATTTACCCATGTTATTTGAGGACTCCTCTCCTTTTATGATCACCACCATGTCTTATAAGTCAGATACCCATGCCACTGACCTAAAACTTGTTTACCCCCAACTTATAGACTACGACTAATGAGGACCACTAATCTTAGACACATTAAAAATGATGAGGCTCTCTCAAAATTCATGGGACTAAGGGATAATTTTCCATATGGACATCACAAATTAGGATTTGATATTGAGCTAGACACACATGTGAACTATGGGGAAACAATTGAATCTCTTGGTCACAAAATTGAAAACCTAAGAGTAATGTCTAGGTCTTTAAGTGAAAACCACACTGTGGCACTTTGTGCCCTAAAAATATTTAAAAGAAAGGAAGTATCTGATGGTGAAAACCTCTCAAAGGCACCAAACGATGAGGGATTGAATCTTCCGCTTGGTTCCATCCATTAGGAAAAATCATTAGTACTGTAAAAAAAAATGCAACCCAGTCAATCTAGGAATTGAAGAAACACCACACATCACTTTCTATGTAGTCACTTTTGATCGAGGAGTAAGAACTTCTAGCTACATTTCTGAAAGAAAGGAAAGTAAATTTCACATGGACCTACATTGATATGCCAATCCTTGATTCAAAGGTAGTATTCCATCATCTAGCAGTTTATCCAGGGGAAAAACTAGTAAAACAAAAATTAAGGAAGATGAATCCATAGATCGCATTGTTGGTAAACCTTCAGCTGCAGAAACTTCTTGATCCTTGTTTATACGACCCATTGAATATCCTGAGTGGGTTTCTAATATTGTACCTATTTCTAAGCCCATTGGGGGCATTCGTATTTGCACTAACTTCAGGGACCTGAACAAAGAATGCCTTAAGGATATTTTTTCTCTTCCTCACATAGACATGATTGTAGATCTAACGATAGGGCATGATATGTTATCATTGATGGATGGTTTTTCAAGATACAATCATATTATGAGAGCCAAGGATGACCAACACAAGACAACCTTTACTTGTCCATGGGGCACTTACTGTTGGAACATGATGCCATTTGGGTTAAAGAACACTGATGCTACATACCAAAGGGCTATGACTTTGAATTTTCATGACATGATCCACAAATCTATAGAAGACTATGTGGATGACATAATAGCCAAATCAAGGAAGTGTTGGGACCACAAAGCGATGCTAGGCTCTATTTTTGATAAACTGAAAGAATATAAAGTACAACTCAATCCTAAGAAATGTGTCTTTGGTGTGCAATCAAGAAAATTTCTAGGGTATATTGTGTCAATGAGGGGATCAAGATAGACCCAACAAAAGTTAAAGAAATTATTGAAATGGAAGCACTATAGAAATTGAAATAGTTAAGGGGCTTGCAGGGAAGGCTTCAATCCATTAAAAAATTCATAGAATAGTTAGTAAATAAATTTGTCCCATATTCTCATCTACTTCACAAGGGGGTAGTGTACAAGTGAGATGAGAAATGCAAGATTCAGGCATTTAAAAAAATCAAGGAATACTTTTTAACACCACCAGTCCTAATGCCACCGATATAGAACAAACCATTGATACTCTACATATTAGCTATGACAACAATACTTGGAGCTCTCCTAGCTCAGCATGATGAAACAAGGAAAGAGAGAGCCATTTACTATATCAGTAGAACCATGGTGGGAGATGAAGTAAACTGCACATTCATTGAGAAGGATGGCCTTGCAGTAGTGTTTAACGCACAAACATTTAGACACCACATTCTTTCTAATCAAATATAGCTCATCACCAAGATAGACCCTCTCAAAAATTTACTTTCTAAGGTAACACGCATAGGACAAATGGCTAAGTGGGTCATGATATTGATAGAATATGACATTGAGTATGTAGAATGGAAAGCTATCAAAGGACAAGTGATCTTAGAACAATTGATAGAAGCACCTATATATTTAGAGAACCCCCTAGTATCAAAGTTTCCAAATGAGTCCATTTTCAATCTTAGTGTAGTAGATCATTGTAAAGTATACTTCAATGGGTCGTATACTCAACATGGGTTAGGAGAAGGAGTCTTCTCCATCACACCACAAGGAGATTGCATCTCAAATTCATATAAGTTATCTTTCCCATGCACCAATAATATTGTGGAATACAAGGCTCTATTCATAGGACTACAAATTGTAGTACAATGGAAAATCATGGCACTTAAGGTTTCTGGGGACTCACAACTGATTATAAACCAATTCAACAATGAATACCAAACAAAGGATGACAAACTTACACCCTATAAGAAACTTGTGGAGGATCTCAAGGAATTCTTCATCGACATCACATTTGAGCAAATACCAAGGGTAAACAAAAGAGCAGTTGATGTTATGGCCACAATTGGATCATTGTTTGATATCCCATGCAACATCCCTAAGCATGAATTATTGGTTGAGCAACTTCTTGTACTAGCTTTCGAGGTACCAAAGTCTGAGTTCATGTGTGAAATTGTTGGTCCCGATGATCCTTGGTACCATGACATATACACTCACCTAAAAATAGGAATCCTCCCTACTGACATTGCCCTAAACATCAAAGGAACCTTTATTAAGAAGCCATCTCATTTTGTTACCATATAAGTATCTAAGGAACCCTCTTGTGATGCCTTAACCCCAAGGAAGTTTTGATTGCTTTAACTGAGGTACACGATGGTATTTGTGGATCACATTCTAGTGGTATGACCTTGGCCAAGAAATTGTTGAGGACTGGTTATTATTGGCCTATAATGGAGAAGGAAGTTCATGACTATGTTTGAAATTTTTTGTAATTCCAACATCATAGGAACCTCATCCATGAAATAGCTCAGGAGCTCCAACTGATTATAACACCTTGGTCATTTTCACAATGGGGGATCAATCTCATTGACAAAATCACTCCAACCTCATCTAATGGACACAAGTTCATTATCAATGCAACAGAGTACTTCACAAAGTGGGTAGAAGCCATCCCCATGACCTATATCACATGAAATAAGATATCCAAGTTCATCTTGAACTACCTCATTTTCTGCTATGGTGTCCCAAAAGCCATTATCTTAGATAACGAGATGCCTTTCAAGAACCAGGATCTTTAAGAGCTATGCAAAAATTTTAATATCCAACATTACTTCTCCACCCCATACTACCCCTAGGGTAATGGCCAAGATGAGGCTTCTAATAAAACCATCCTAAAAATCCTGAAGAAAATAGTCAATGTAGCTAGTCGTGATTGGCACCTACAGTTGAATCCTTCCTTATGGTCCTACCAAACTAGTATTTGCATTCCTATAGGTGCAACACCATTCTCCCTGGTCTATAGATCAGAATCCATCCTTCCCATTGAGATCAAGTTCCCATCCTTAAGAATATCATTGCAAAATTTGATTACTGATGAATAATATCGGGTGTCATGGTTGAACGAGCTAGAACTACTGGATGAGTGTGCATGGATGCTTTGAACCACCTACATGTCTATCAGAATTGTCTCAAGAGAAGCTATAATAAGAAGATAAAGAGTCGGTCATTTGAATTTGGAGAGCTCATGCTAAAAGAAAATCATAAGAATGTACCAAATCTAGACAACAAGGGAAAATTTTAACCCAACTAGTTGGGACCCTTTTTCATCACTACAAGTTACAAATCAGGAGCATATTAGCTATCCACACTTGAATGTAAGACTGTGTAGGATCCCATCAATATCTCCCATCTTAAAACATTTTATGCCTAAGATTGCAAGGTATAAATCTAAAAATACAAAAAAATAAAAATACAAAAATACAAAAATCAAAAAAAAAAAGGATTGAAAACAGTAAAGAAAAAAATTGTCCTATAGTGAAAACCACTTCAGTGGCACTTTGGGAAAGTACCTTGGTGAAAACCTAGCAATCAAGCACATTGTGTAAATAAGCACTTTCCATCCACCATCGATTCATTCGCTAGTCCTGCATCACCTACCATCACTTTTTGTCTCATTCACCCATCACATTCCACTGATTCTTCCATCACCTATCCATGGCCGCATCATAGCTTGATCTTGTGTTAGTATTATGTCCAATCCTAGAACTACTTGGCACATTTCTAAGGTCAGTTTGTCTTGCCTTACTAGAGTAGTCTATTGCATTATGCTAGGGGCATGTTCTTATATCTAAATCAGATCGGATTCATGTACATTCTTGAAGTATTCCTTAAAATAAAAAAATCCAAAAAAAGTCATAAATTAGAAAATCCAAAAAAAATTATAAATCCAAAAATCCAAAAGAATTCAGAAAATCAAAAATCCCAAAAACATCCAAAACATGTAAAAAAAAATCCAAAAACAGGTCAAAAATAGAAAAGGTATATAAAATAGATTCATCATGTTGAATTACGAGGCTTCTATGTGTACAATGTAGACAAGGTTGATCTTCGATCAGCCCTCGAGGCCCCTAGGTTAGGTCCTTTAGGTCTCCATCATAATAAACTGGCAATCTGCATGTTCATATTGCATCAATAAACGAGTCTGTGTTAGTCGGATTATGTGGCCTCTACATGTATAATGTAGGAAAGACTAATATTTGATCAACCTCTAAGGCCCCTAGGATAGGTCCTTATGTTAGGCTCTTTTTCAAAATCTCATAAAATACCAAACACATCAGAAAATTGGAAAATCAAAACATTTGTAAAACATCTTGAAAATACCAAAAACAACCTCAAAACATTTCAAAACTACTAGAAACATTACAAAACCCAAAATCATCCATCACACTTCAATGTTCACCCACAATAAACATCTGCTCATAATAAATGATTGTCACCCCCAACCTTTGGTAAAATAGTCAAAAACAGGTATGACAAATTGAAGGTGCACACTCAAGTGTCAAGGTCTCAAGTTTAGGTCAGTAGGTAAAAAGGTTGGTCAACTCTTAGTGTCAATATCCCATCATCCCATTAAATCTCACAATCATTTGATAACATCATGTCCTATGATGCATCCTTCCTACAATGGACATCAACATCAAGCATCATTGTAGTTTAGTATTGGCTAGAGGTATGAAGAACATTGGCTTGTTTGTTTACTTAATCTTTTTCTTTTTTGATTTATCTTATTGTACTCATTCCAATGACCTCTTGATGATGTCTAATCAAAATGATTTAGAGAGAAAGGAAAGGGGCATTGATCATTATCTTTCCTTTGTTGTGTCTTTTGGATAAATTCTTGTAATATAACTTTGTTCATGCTTACTTTGTTTGGTTTGTAGGGAGGGTGTTTTAGATGTCCTGTTGACTATTTTATGGGAGGGTTTTTCCTTTCTATTTTTTTGTCCAAGATGTTTTGAAATGTCTAAAGTACATCCTAATAAGGTTTTGTATGACAGGTGTGAAGAACAATACTCCTATTTGATTGTCAAGTCAAATTCCATCTCATTGGGTACAACACCATCCTGGTTTTATATACCTTAATGCATTGTATGTATGTGTGTTATCAAAAATAAGGAAAGTAATCTCTTTACATCCCCAATCCCTGGATAAGAAATACATCATCATCACTCATCATCATATCTAATAAAGTCTCGATAACTCATAGACTTGTTAGACTCCTGCATTATCTTGAACTCAACGGTTGATCCCTCTTTCTTCTATCTTCTCCATATACTAATACTAACATGGTATCACAACATTCAAAAACAAAAAAAATCCATTTTGCATCCATCCATAGCATGTGCATCCATGAAATAAAATAACATTGCATCATATAAGCACATCGAAGCCATCTCATGTATATATCAAAAAAGATAAATGTCATGATACAATTAGAATCAGATATATAGTGTCATCATCAAATATACAAGAGGCTAATTAAAACTCATTCAATGAACTTATACACATCATAAATCAAGCTATATAATCCAAAAAGTGGTTGGCACACTATCAATGTCTTGAGCTACCCTCACTCTGTCTGTCGCCATGATGGCTACTTTGGCTCTGATGTTGCGACCTTGATGTTCTATCTGATGTACCGATGTGAGGATCCTACTAGGAGCAACTTGACTGATGTGGGAGAAATTAGGATCCTGTCGCTCCTGCGCCACGACTTTGTAATATAAGGTCCTATAGTACGATGCCTCCTACATTGCTCACCCATACATCTCAACTGGGAATGTGGCCTACCCCTGCACCTACTACATTGCTTCCTTTGTCTTGTCTCCAAGGCTAATCCAAGATTAGCATCCTACCCCATTTGAAATTCTTGCACCACCTCCTGAAGTGCCTAATCCCTCTCCCAGGTCAGGGTTTGAATCTAGGCCTATGCCTGGTATAGTTGTCCTGTCAAAACCTAAATATATGTCTGTAATGCTACTATCTATCCATCCCTAGGATCATGACCTATTGGTGATGGTTGTGGAACCTGTTGATGTGGCTATTGTGGAGACCTCTAACAAATTGGCGACACCAATGGAGGAATTTGTCCATCATGCCCTACCCACCCATCACTTCTACCTTGACTGTCTTGTGGCTGATGACCTGGCTATTGGGGGACATGTCCTCTTCCTGCCATCAGTGCCATTGGTAATGTCAATTGAATCAGGGCATGAACTTAAAAATATGCATCATATTCCTGTGTAGTTCTTACATCTGTGGGGCCATCAAAGTACACCCATGACACCATCACTAGCTGCCTAAAGTCATCAATAGCCTATTGAGGTAGAATTCGCTTCCCCCATGCTATCTCTCATGATATTTGAGAAAATATGGATCTCTGATCATCATCAGGTGCATCTTGTGCCTCTCCAAACTAGAAAGCAACCCTATTTGGAAGGTACCGCTCTATGATATGATGCTCTTGCCCTTGCATGTATTTGGTCTAGTAACAGTAAAAAACTTGGGCATCATCATCATGTCATTTGTGAAAATGGAGCCAGGGTCTCCATCAAAACACTGTCATCTCATCAATGACTCGCCTCCAATGCGGGATGCCTATAATACCCATGTAGTGTAGTGTGGTCATGTATCCATATCTGTAAACTGTAGGATCATTGCAGTCTATCTAAACATCTACAATTTAGTGGGCCTGAGGATGACTATGTGCTCATATGCTCACACATGTAGAAGTGTAACTCCTACTCCAATGTTGTAGGCCCCACAATACACAACCTAGTGCATGTCATGATATAAGGACACTAGCCATGACTAGCCCCTAGGTGTAGGAAGCCATCTCCTCCATCATCTGGGATCAAATGATCCCCCATCCAATGGTGCAACCTCTAGCTCACTCATTGGGAACAAGGACTCCTAAGATCAGTTCTCCAACAAAAAGGGTCAAATCAAGGGAAATCCCCTCATATTGTGCAAGGTTGATTTGACCACTGTCTACCTCATTCTGATCAACCCGAAATAGATGGAATATCGCATCACCATTGGCCTTGACATCATATATGATATGCTCACCATGTATGGGGATCCACAGGATCTTCCATATGTCCTCCAAGGTCACAATAGCCTCTTCAGTTAGAAGATGGAATGAGGAGGTCTCACTCTGCCATCTATCTACTAGTGTGGTCATCATTGCAAGGTGTGTCCTCACCTCAAGCATCTAGGCCACATGTCTGAAACCAATTGAGCCAAGGAAGAACAATGCCTCATTCGTGAGGTGTCTTGCTTGGTGCAAAATCTGGCTCATGTGCTCTTTCAAGTGGAGCACTGGAAAGACCTCATGCATCCAAAATTCACATGACATAATATTTAATAAAAATAGAATGTTTTCATAATTAAAAAATCCCCTAAAAGAAAAGGTGAGTCAAATTTTGCAAAAGTGACACTCTGTCATTTTGCAAAAGTGATGCTAAAATAAAAAGCGGTGTTACACTACAAAAGTGAGTCAACATTTCCAAACGATGCCTGACTCTTTTTGGGTTGTGTGATGCCATCTTGCAAAGGCGAGTCAACAATTTTTCTGCAACTCTAGGAACCTCCAGCACCACGTGATGCTATGCTGCAAAAGCAGGTCAACATGCACAAAAGTGATGCCCCTCATAACAAAAGTCATGCCCTATAGGACTGATTTTGGTCGACCTACTTGGACCCAAATAAATGCATCAAAAACATGAAAAGCAAGAAAAAATTTGAAAGGTGTATTGGGGGTCCTACATCCTAAGGCCGCTAGAACTTGTGAACTCAATCCATCCAATGTCTAGGGAGCACATGAGCCACCATTACATCAACACCTCAGAGTAAAAAGTCAAGATTTCTTGAAGGATAGGTGTGAAAATGATTTGAAAATGACCCTTCTAACCTTATTTATGCATTTTTTAGGGTTTTTGAGGGTATTTTGAGCCCACTAATCTATTCATTGCCGAATGAAGCCTATTTTGACTCATTTTCATCATTGTGAGCTTGTTTTCACATCTTGTGGGCTATTTTTTGTGCCTTAATCATTGTTAAACCTTTTTTACAAGCTTGACCTAATTTTGCAAATTTTTCCAGATCTCTCAAGGGGGCAGTGTAGTAGTGTAATTTCTTCTATTGGGACAGTAGTGGGGCACCTAAAAAATAATTTTTTTTTTGAATTTTGATTAATGGTTGTCTTATTCTTTGAACCAACATAGCAGATACCTCACTTCAAAGATGGGCAAAACGTAGACACAGAGAAAGTCCTAATTGATAGTATACATTTGATTTTGATAAATTAACACTATTTCTTCCTATATCACTTCAGACTAACCAATTAATTAAATAATTAGTTAAATTTAGTAAATTCAGCTATTACTCAAATAATTAAATTTATTAGATTAATTCACCCCTTCTTCTAACTAATACTCATCATATTTAATTAAATCAAAGCATTTAATTAAATTCCCCTAAATCCTCCCATTTGATTAAATCAATCAAATCAAATGTCACAATCTCCTAATCCATTCCAATTAATTAATTCTAGATTAATTAATCCTAAATCACTTTCTAATCATCATTAATAAATCCTCTATCTTTTAACTCATCAAGAGTTAAATTCAACCCATGGTCAACTAACTAAGTTGCACATGAAATTCATTTCTTTTAATTAACTAATTCCTCTATTTATCCTCACAAAGGCATATTCCAAGGAATATTCCCCTCAACCACCTCTCATTCAATTTCCCTCCAAAGATTTTCAAAAACCTTTCACATCCTCAATAACTCCTCTTACAAATGCAATAACTTCTCTTACACCCCCCCACATCTCCAACCACATTCATTCAATTCCTCTTACAACCTTTCAAATCCTCAACCATTCTCATTCATTTCTCTTCCATCCTCCTCCACTCACACATTTCCTAAAATGTGCCCCACTTTCCTCCAATAGAATTGCGATACTTGGCACATTCTCATTGGCTCCCATTTTATCCCACATTCACCAAATTCTCCCATTCTTCAATCCTTAGTTCTATAAATAAAAGCATTATATTCACAATATGGATCCACAACTTCATACATTCTTATTATAGCCATTTTCACTTCATAGCAATCACCATTTTCATCATTTTTAGCTAGGTAATCATCATTTGGAGCTAATTCAACAATTGGAATCACATTCAACATTAAAGCTTATTAAAGGGATTGGTAAAGGGCTTCCTTTTCACATTAAAGGAGGGCCACTCCCCCTATGGGATGGACATTTGCTTTAGTTAGACTAAATTACATGCTTTGTTTGGTTTATTTCAAGTTTTTATCATTTTTTCTTGTCTTCTTGATTAAAGAATCTCATAGGGAGTGTTTTGTTTGGTTTTTAACATGTTTAACACTTGATTGATGATTCTTGTTAGTTAATTGTATATTAGACACTCACAAGCATAAACAAGTATAAATACAAGGTTATTTCACTCATTTTTCTCCCAGCAAGCTTAGAAGTCATCTACTAGCTTAAGTATTCAAGCACTATATTAAATTTGAGATCACAAGAGCATTCAAGAGTGATTATCAAGCATTTTGGAGCATTATTCAAGATCCAAGCATCATGTCAAAGTCTTCATGCATCATGTGTGTTTTTGAGCTAACATTTATGATGTAGGTTCTTATGATTCAAGCAAGCATTCAAGTCAAGATCCACAACCTTCAATCAAGAGTCAAGATCTACGTTCATGCTAGCATTACTTACAAGATTGTAACCTTTATTCCAAGGGTTTAGTGAGTTGCAATATAGTTTATTTTTTCATTCATCATTTCTTCATTCTATTTCATTTCATTTCAATGTTTGATTACCAAAACAAGGTTTGACCAAGGCAAACCCCTATCCACTAACAAAATATTTTTCCCTCTCTTTGATGTGTGATTTGCAGATCTAGGTTGAAGATCCCTTGAAGAGCAAGATTAGAGAAAATTTGTCAAGTTGTCAAAGTTTCCATCTACATTGCAAGATCACAAAATGTCACCTACAAGTTGCAATTCAGTGTTTCAGATTTAGAGATTTGACAGGAAAGAAGCTACATGAGAACATTAGAGGATATCAGAGTTTTAGATCAACCTTGATATTGGGACTAAATCGCCACTTGTGGTGTATGAGTCCTATTATACCATATTTTAGACATTTTATGTAGATCTTGGTTTAGTATTTCCAAATTCTAGTTCCAACTCAAAACCCTAAATTGGGACTAAATCATCCCTACTGGCGTATGAGTCCCAATGTGCTTTAAAAGTCAGATTTTTAGGAGTGCAGACCTTGTTATGAGCTTCTTCAGTTTTCCAGGTGCCCTTGTGTTCTTTCTTAGTCCATTCTTCTGATTTTGAGTTTCTTATTTTGAGTTGCATAGTTAGGTTTACATATCATTGCATTTCTTTCTTTCCAAGCCTTTGCTTAGTGGTGAACCCCCTTTTTAGTCTTTAATCACACCCCTAGGACACCTTATTGTAGATCTCTTTCCCTCGTTTTCATCCCTTGATTGAGATCTCTAAGGTTTCCTTGAATAAAACTTGGAAGAAATTGGTAGTTCTATCTCACATAACATAAAGCGACAATTTTTGACATTTCAATAACAATTTTAATTGTCCACATATAATTAGTAATTCTCACTTTCATCTATGAAAAATTGCTAAAATACAAAATATAATTAATAACCATTTTGACACACATAAACCTTTTAGTGATGACTATATTTATGCACATATAAATAAGTAAACATAACAATAAAAGGCCTATAATATCTTATATTATAATCGTAATAAATATTCATAATTTAGACATGATTTTTGTTCTTAATGTTTTGTTTCTAACGACATCCTAATGTTCGACATTATCGCACTTATTTTCGAGAGTATAACTATGGATAATAGACATTACAATCTATATGAATTTATTTTAAAAATTAGAAAGTCAAAGCGCAACCAAAACTTGTATGCCTGGTAAACAACTTTAAAACTGCACTAAAACACTCGATTTAAAATATTCAAACATCTCATAAAAACGTTTCCAAAACTACGTCAATTTTTGAAACATTACGAAGAAAACCAGGTCTTTCTCTAAATTTGTGACGTAATCGTGTGCATTAAAATAACGCCTCACCGCCGCCGAGAGACGTCACTGCTTAACAATTTGAAAAAAGAAACAAAAACAATTGTATAATATTTCGATCAAAGGTAACCGTATGCTTGACCAAAGACTCCCATCCAGTTTAGTAATATTTGAAAGAGTGACATTAATGAAATAATATAATTCAAATTGTTTTGGCATCGTGTGGCCACTACCCACCATGCTGCTCACGTCAAAGGGTTGGAGATTCATGCTACTACTTCCTTTGTGGGCTCACCAGACAAACACGTTTTGTCCTCACCCCTCATTCCAACTCTCCAAACAATAAAGTGAGAAAAAAAGGGGGATCAATTACCCAATAGCCACCTAACTAACTACCAATGTTTGGCAAAATGGACGAAATAGAGAAAAGGCAAATATTCTCCTTTCACTATATAACTGGCTATTATATTTCTGTCAATTAGATGTTGGAGATAAAGCCCAGCTGCCCAGGATTTCCTCTCAGCAATAAGGTCTGTACTTTAAAACCTTTGGAAGTGTTTTCGCCCATCTTCTCAGTTTTCAATATGTGAGTTTACGACCGGTTCATTTATCTTATAAGCAAGATTTACAATATCTCAAATTGAAGCCATTGTTGCTATTACTGATTAATTTCTGGTTGAAATGATAGAAAATAATAGGAAGCAGCAGATATGGTGCGCGCCCCCTGTTGCGAGGAGAAGGAAGTGAAGAAAGGGCCATGGACTGCAGAAGAGGATGAGAAACTGATCGAATATATTAACAAGAACGGCCATAGTAAATGGCATAAGATTCCAAAACTTGCAGGTTCGTGATTATTTCATAAAAATGCTTAAGTGGAATGAATTATAATGGAAAACTTCACTGTTCTTATTCTTCTGCTGAGATTCAAATAAAACCAGCAAGGTAAAATTTTGTAGTCTTCGTTTTTTAATATTATCCATAAAAGCTAATTTCATGGTTTCATTACTGTTATCACTTTTCTAAAAACTCATATATAATACTTATGTAATAAATACAATTAATATTTTAATTACGTTTTATCAATTGTTAGGTTATAGAAATAAAAAAATATACTATTTGAGCGAGATATTATAAGTTTAAATTGAATATTTATATATATTGTTTACTAGTAAATTTAGATTAGATAGTTGGGGGCTGTAAAAAGAGTGCATTAAAATTTAGGTTTTAGTAATTAAGATTCATTAAATCTATTTATACTATTAAATTGTTGATCATAAATCACCCCATCATCTATCATATATTCTCCATAAATAATTCTATAAAAAACACATCTTTTACATAATCTTTACTATATATTTCAACTCATAAACACATCTTTTACATAATCTTTATTATATATTTCAACTCATATGGTTTGAAGTCAACTTCAATAATTGTCACATGTAGTTACTACTACATAATAATTAGAATTATTAGAATATTTTTTGTGTTGCACCATATTCATTATAGTATAGATATGACCTTTGACTAAAAAATGGAGATGTATTGACTCTAAAAAAATGTTGGTGCATCCCTCTAGATAGAAAACCCAATAAAGTCACCAAATATTTTATCTAGCACATGAGAAGTGTGGTGGTAAGAAAATTTATATAGGCTTTGCTGAATTTGCCTGATGCCATTTAAATTATTTTATATTTTAATGAGATATAAATTCTTAAATTTAATTTGAATGATTAAATTTAACATATATGCTAAAGTTATTATCTTGGTTATTAATTTATCATATAACCTACACTTTTCAACATTACAATTACGGAAGTTGTCAAATCTGTGTAAAAGTATACAATTAGATTTTAATTACAATTACGGTAGTTGTCAAATCTGTGTAAAAGTATACAATTAGATTTTATTGCTTATGGAGACTTATACTATAGTTTAGATGTGTATTGACAGGATTATTGAGATGTGGGAAAAGTTGTCGGCTACGTTGGATCAACTATTTACAGCCAAATATAAAGCGGGGAAACTTTTCTCAAGAAGAAGAAGAAACAATATTACTCCATCATGACAGGCTCGGAAACAAGTAATTTTCAAATAAAAATAAAAATCTCTCTTTCTCTCACACACACATAGATTTTGGGATTTTTTTTGACACAATATATTTGATCAGGTGGTCTGAAATAGCGAGGCAACTTCCAGGTCGTACAGATAATGATGTAAAGAATTACTGGAATACCCGAATGAAAAGAAAACTAAAAGACACAATAACAAACATGCTTTTTGCTCCTCCATTTTCTTACTTTGCATCTTTGGAGATTGAAGCAAGAATTGGCAGACACTTTATGAACCTTGCAGTTACACATGGAAACTCTAACCTAGATCTCAATTTGCCAACGCCTGACGAAGCAACTTCTGCGATCTTAAATTTTGTGCCTCAACAACCCATTCAACAAAAACTTACATTTAATCCCCACTGTTCAGATCAGAGTTTTATCCAAGATGATCCAACGGATATTATTTCTGAAATGGTTAATCAAAGTGGTAAGAACAAGTTTATGTGGACAGAAAATACTTCAGATTCACTTTTCTGTGCCGCACCAAGTGAATACAGTGACAGTAATGAAGCGCCGCCAAAGATTTCTTCTACTACAATGGTACATACCAGCGACTATGAAGCATCAGTTCCTGAAAACCCATTCTTGGGTTTTACAGAATTCTCAGACAACTCCATGGAAATAGTAGAAACCAAAACGCCAACATATTTCATGAATATGGAAGATTTTAACGACTGCTGGACAAATATGTAAGCTTAGAATACAAAAGCTCTACAGTCCTTGAATATATAGTTCATTTGTTTTGCTTCATTGTATGTAATTATCGTTCTCACGATAATAACTCTTTTCTGTGTATATATGTAAGCTTAGAATACAATAGCTCTACAGTCCTTGAATATATAGTTCATTTGTTTTGCTTCATTGTATGTAATTATCGTTCTCACGATAATAACTCTTTTCTGTGTATGTTCAATTCGTAATGTGACATACGGACGGCTGTGTCATTGCTTCTACGGATACTAGTGGATTTTTCAAATGTACACGAAAGCTTTAGTTAATAATCATTATAATTTGTGTTTTTGTGCGCATTGTCTTTGTATACTGTCAAAATATGTCGTTATATGTCTGTTATTTATTGTTAACCTGATTCGGTATACTTGTCTGTGTAGGGTCACACTTTATTAATATAAAAAAAATTATTATATTAAAATTATAGTATCTCATAGTTTGGTCGATAATATATTTTAGTTATAAAATTTTACTATAAAGAAATTAGAAATATAAATATTGAAAAGTTAGTTCTGTTGTTTTATTAAAATAAATACAAGTTTTATAAGAAATTGATATTGTATAATTGTAGTACATTTTAGTCTAATATACAAAAATGGTGTGATGCAAGTTTCAATATGATTTATGAAAATGAATTGAATTGAATTTTAACATAACAAATTAAAATTTAACACATCAATGTAAAAAAAATATGAAATATTTTTAAATGATTATTTTGCATTTTTATGTAATTAATAATTGATTATTTTCTTTGGAATGTGATTAACACTAAAATAACTTATATTTCTAAGAAAAATCTGGTAGCACCAAACCAAAAAATACTTATCTTAGAAAAATACTCTTTTTAAAAAGTCTTGAATATTCTATATTTATTCAAATGATCAAATCTAATCAACAATGAATAACATACAAACATGAATAATTGAAAAGGGTGAGATAATGGAATGACGATATAAATAAGAGGTTATAAATAGGTGATAAATTCATGTTGGGAACTCAATTACTATGAATTGGGCCACAATGTGTGGCTTGGCCCTAGTCTTAATAGAATCACATTAATTAGTCCAGGTTATGTCTATTAGTCCTCTACTAATATAACCTTTTGTCATGACCTAATCTCACACATAGGCAATAACACAAACAACTTTTTTTTGAAATAGTGACGTGTTAACATTGTTCATTAAAAATCTAGTGCATACATAATAACTAAACTATAGACATCAACTGATGATCATGAAATGTTGTTACGGTTGTGTTGCCTAAGAGTTGGGTGTGGGAAAGTGAATGCTAATGGGAGTGTGGAGTCTATTTCACACACCCCATGTGAGCAGGTTGACCCTAGTACTCTATGTCATACTAGACACATTATTAGTTTATGACTAGATTGGTGTCTAAATGAGGGTTGACCAGTTGGGATACTAATCCTTAGAAATTACATTGTTAATAGTGCCTACCACCAATTTGAACCTTAATAAATTATATTCTAGGCATGCTATCACTACTTGAATAATATTCACTCTATAAAATTGTAGTATAGTATAATTGAATGATAATATTGGCACTAATATTAGTGTTTTCTTTTCTTTTATTAATTTTGTTATGTGATTTTTTTTTCGAGTAGAAGATAAATCTATTAAATAACCCTTTAGAATTAAAAGGAAGATATAAAATAAAGGATATTATAATCTTTTGTTTAAATGAAAGATTAATAAAGAATATGTGTTTGAAGGATATGTACCCAATCCAACATTATCCAGGTTTGGCACCATCAAACCATCTCAAAGATAGCCCGAGTTCTTAGTGCGGAAATGCCTCTATCAGATTTAGCAGATGCAAGCTGACAATCGTAATTTTTTTTGTACAAGGCATCTTTCTTGCTCTAAGAGGCTTGTAAAACTGAGCAGACAAGTATCAAGATGCAGGAGATAAGTATATAGCATTATGAAAGGCATCTAAGATCGACTCCACAGAAAAGTATCAGTCCTAGTCACGCTACTCTTCTTCGTGTGGTGCCTAGTGTTCATGCTCTTTACACTCACAAACAGTCAACCCTCATTCTTCCTCGAGTGTTCTCAATCATTCCAGTCATCAAGGGCTACTTTTTAGACTTTTCCTAGTTCTCCATCTCCTCTTGATATTGATCCTCTTACTCAGAAGTCGTGCCTTCCGCCTCACCAAATCAGTCCCCATGTCTGATGGTGCTTTTCCTTGTCCTCAACGGGTTGGTCTCACTCAAAGCTTCTCTTGATCATTTCTCCACCCGTCAGTCATTTTTGTATCAAATGCTTCTTCCAATACCTCTCCTCTCTCCCATGCTCCTATTGGTTTGGATAGTGTCAATCCTCTTAACTATGTTTTTGGTAGTATCTGGCCTTCCCTTAATGACGAGGTACCATATGCTTACTCCTCCCTTACCCGATTTTTCTAGCTTGCCCCATCCTTACTCGGGGGCAGTTGTCAACCTCAACGACCCCGTAAGAACCAGTAACTTAATTATTCACGGTTGGGAAGATAAACTACGGGTATCCATATTGAGGCTCCAGCTTGGAACTTTCTTAAAAGGGGACCTAGGCTTTTAGCCTCCTTTCTAAATTTTTTGGATATAATTTTTTTATTAAATTTGAAAAGGCCGCGATACCATTATCAAATAGCAGTGCTAATGAGCTTAGATAAGACTCTGCACTGATTTTGAGTGGCATAAAGTGAGCATGTTGTCATGGGCAAGCATGAGTTTGTTGATTAGATTTTCCACATTTTAGAGGGATTCTTATCATAATATGTCAACTTTGGTAAGCAATTCTATGGTATCAAATGTTCTTATGGAAATCTTTTATGTGATTTGGTTGATCATTATCGGTACACAAAGACATATTTTCTTTTCCAGGTATAATGGCTTCTTGATCTTCTTTATTGAATTAATATTTGAATTACTATGAAGTGCAATCGATGTGTCCATAGTTGAACCTATGTTAGAGATATGTTAGTTTAGTTACCTATTAATAGCTATGGTGTTGTAGATTAGATCGATCAATTGTATAGGGCTTAAAGAAAATCTTAGAGATAGAGGATTGTAGTTTTCTATGATAGATTATTGACAAAGATTTTGGTGAAACTGAGAAATATGGAGGTGGTCTTGTTCATGACTATATATATATATATATATATATATATATTTTCTAATATATGATGAAATCTTAGAGGAAACTTGTGTACATTAGGAATCATAAATTAGTTATGACTACTTCTACTTAAAATTGGGCCTAAGAAGTTGACCACTAAATTATTTAGGAATATATGAAATATTGTGAACTGGAGAAATCTATAAACATGTCCAGATGAGTGGATATTATGAAAGTGTGACCTGACATGTTGTAATATAGTACAAAAGGTCCAATATTGATGTTCAAATCACATAGATATTGTTGACTCTTCTTCTTAGCCTTTACATTACAAGACTAAATTTAAGGATTTCAACCTTTTGAATATTTACAAGATTTTGATAATAATTAAAACTATATCAACATAATTGATTTTCCATCCACCTAGAATTGAATGTCTATTGCAAGATGTATGGTTCTAATGATCAAAGTCAATGAGAGTAAAAATTGGGTTAAGGATGACCCATCATAGAGTCAAGTTCATTCCCTTTGAATGATCATGAAACATGGCTTATTTTCACTAATGTAATATGGTCCTTCCATTGGTCTATTTATACCTCTTCTATACCATTCTTGTCACTTATAATTGCTCCTAACTTATTATTAGGTGGATCCAAAAGTAATATTATTTACAAGATTAAAAGAAATTACAAATTTCTAACAAATTTTCTAGGAATAATGGAATGTTGTTCCAACTTATAATTTTTTGTAGGAGAGTTACAAATAAGGTATGGAAGTGCATTGCTTCTTATCCATTATCTATGTGTAATAATTATCTTGTGTGGATGATCAAATTTTTACATTGGTATAAGAGTTAAAGGGACCACTAATTGTGTTAGCCTTATGAAATTCATTAGCATATTTGCTACTAGTTTAAAAGGGTTATCATATCACCTACTAGTACTCATTTGTTGAAATTTTATTTTAGAATACATGGGGAATTCATAACAATGACCTAAATTATGACCATAGAAATAAAAATATGGTCATGATGAATACCAAGTTTCTAAAGATGTCAAAATCATTCACCTTTATAGAGATCTAATGCCCATGACATTTTATAAGACCACTTCTATTTGAAGGAATTTGTGCTAAAATCAATTTGGTTCTACCTCTATTTTAAGATAATAATTCTATTATGCTTGTTATGTTCATTTAAAATCAACATCTAGATTTTTGTAAATGTAAGTTACATTATGGGTCCATAACCCATAGGTCCTTGTTTTCACATCTTAAACTTGGAAATTTAACATTGTGTTTGGAATGATTTGGTGAGAATAACACCATGCTATTATAAGATATGAAACCAAATAGGCTCTTAGGCTTACAAAAGGGGACATGTAAAATATTACAAGGGTAGAAACTATATATTCCAACCTATTCTTTGATATGCAAGTAGGTTACGTGATGTTTAAATGTTTCACATGTTCTTTAATAAATCATTTTAGTGAATTTTCCTATGTTGTCAAACTTATAAACAATAGGGTTATTAAAGATGTATATCAATATTTTTTTAAAACTTTAGATCAAACAAAATTTGGACAACAATCAAACTTGAATTACACATCCTAGATACATGGATATATAAATTATAGCCTTGAGAAGTCTAACAAATGTCACATAATTGGTATTGATCTTTTTCTTATTTTTTAATCTAATTACCTATGAGTCTTTGAAAAAGTGATATATGTTGAAAGATGTTATGACTAGATTAGGTGTTACAAGAACTCCTTACTATTGATAGAAATACAATAATTTAGATTGCTGGAATCTAAATTTTCCCCCAAGTTTGTTTGAGTTACCTTGTGAAATGATATTTTAAGGGTAATTGTGTATTAGTCTCCATTTAATTATATTTGGTATAGGAAAAGAAAGATTGGATCTAGTATTTTTATGAAGTACCCTATGGGTAGTCATAACCTATTGATGTTTTATTTTTCTTATGGTTCTTAATGGATTTTTATTTCTATTATACTTTGTTATTGGACTTGATCAACCTAATAACCTTGTACAATTGTCGTATGATAGAGGACAAAGATTCTATTTGTACATTGATTTTGAAAAGAGGATATTTATGTAGTTTGGAATGCATGAATATCATCTTGGAATGTATGTTGACATTATAGATTATAATTTTATAAGTTTATTAGTGGCCACATAGTATTGGATATGCATATTAATTATTGCATGCTCACATTGTAATACTCTGAAGGAGTTACATGAGTGGGAAAAATGGTAAATTTGATAAAGTAACTACATAGTATGGGTTATGAATGTTATTCATTAGGTAAATGTATGTCAACACATGATAATAGCTTTATAAATTTAATGTTGAAGTTACATGTAAGGAAAAAATCCACATTAAAGAAAATGGGTTACATGAGAGAAAATTGATAGAATAGAAATATATGTTTAGATTAACATATAGAATAGTCTTAGTTTCTTCAATTGTAAATTTATTATATGTATGTACAGTTCTTGTCATAATTTTGATTGAAAAAATTAATTCTATTGAAATAATAAAAGAGAGAGATCTTTGAATTGAAAGAAAGAAAGGGATATAGATGAAAATATATATAAAAAATATTTAAAGAATAAATGTATTCAATATCAATTTCTTCAATTATTGATTATGTGTCTTTTGAGTTGTGATGTAGATATCTCATGCTACTGAGGACAATAGCTAATTTACAGGGGGGAAATTGTTATTTGAATTTTTCCCCAAGAGAAGATAAAGCTATTAAATAACCCTTTATAATTAAAAGGGAGATAGAAAATAAAGGATATTATGATCCTTTGGTTAAAATATAGATTAATAAAGAGTACATATAAACATTATTTGAAAAGAAGAAGCATAATTATTTATTTAAATAATTGTTAAAAGGAAACCTTTGTGAAAGTGTTTGATGGTTTAGAAACCACCCCTTAAAAGGATATATAAATCATTCATTTGAGACTTGGGAAATACATGATAGAGGAACATTCAAGAATAGAAGAGAAAAAGGAAAGGAATTGGAGAGAGAAATACAAAGGCACAAAAGAGTTAAGGTTAAGATCATGGGTGGGAATTTAAATATTTGGAGAAGGGGCACATAGTGTGTGTCCAACTCGAGGTACAATGTACACCCAAGAGTGTCCTAGCTAGGGCTATGTTTATGTCATAAATAAAGGTTGGTTTTGTGCAAGAATTGGTTGCCCTGGGGGTGTTTTTGCTGAGAAAATACTAGACCTATAATCATTCCTCTGAGTGTCGAGTGGTAGCCTCTCAAAATATATAAATGCAGATAAGTAATGAAAATCATTGATTCAATAATATTGAGAATATTGTCTATATGATTTTGATATTAATATGATTAATCTATGTGGAAGTGCTATTCCATTTTTTATGTTAATTATTTAATTTTCATATGTTTATAGTTTACATTGATTATTCATATTTATGTTGATAGCATTACATAAATCAAATTATCTTAATTCTAATATTCATTATATTAATTTTGTTGCTATTACTTAAATGAGAATTGGAGATAATTAGCATCACAAATTTTCATAATAGCACCTATGTATCTCTTAATACTAATCCATTTAGTATGAAAAACTAGTACGTGTATTGCAATTTGATTTAGCTACATATTGATACCAATGCGAGTTTTAGTAACTAATTTATTAATAGTGTTAAACCCTAACACTTACTAACTCCTATAAAAGGTGGTACACCACAAATAATATTGAGTTGTCATTTGATATAAATATTAATAGTAATAGTAATAGTAATAGTAATATTAAGCTGTCTATTATCGTTATTATTATTTTTATTCTATTATATTAATAACACCATTATTAATATCCTTGGAGGTTTAACAATATTGATATGTCCATAGTTATTAATAATAGCCATCTCAATTCTTTATAGTATTGATTTAAACCAAGTATCAAATTAATGAATAGGCACCTACATAAATAGTTAATTGACATGGATAATCAACATTCATATTATCTCTCTATATCAACTTATGTTTCTTTTGATATTAATGCTAATGTTATGATTATTACAATTTCTCAAGATATTACCATTATTATCCTTGACTATCACTTATAATATTATTAATGCTTATCTTTATTATTTAATAATACCACTTATTTTTATGAATATTTTTCATAATAGTAATATCTCTATTGTTATGAGCAATGCCATCAGAATAATGTTAATGACGTTATTGATCTAAATACTAATATTTCCATAACAATAATTAATAATATTAATTTCTTTTATTAGTAATGCCATATTATGTGCTCTATTACTAATAGCTTAATTAATATCACTATTATTTCTTGACATTAATTTTAGTATTACTTCTTACATTGTTATAAGTTGTATATTCATTATTGTTAACAATTTATCATGTCACTTTTTAGACACTCAGTTGAAACAACACAACCTAACTGATCTACACCAAAAGTTGACTAATTTCCAAGTATATATATTGTAGTGTAGAAAAAGTTTCCTTTGATTGATATGGGAATACTTAATGATAAATTGGATTTAATGTTTCCTTTATCTAGTGTTGTGAGGTGTTTTACACATCCACATTAGGTCTTGGGCCCGTTTTAAGCTAAATTAACCTAACTTTGTCCTAATTTAATGTTGTAAAATGTATTTATTTACATCTTGACATTAAATTGGAAGGCTTGTAAATAAAGTGGACCTGATCTAGTGTTGTAATGTTTTTTACACATTCACATGGGATTTAGGTCCCTTCTAAACTAAATAGACCCATTTTTTCCTTAATTTAGTGTTGCAAAGTGTGTTTATTTACACTTTCATATCGTATTTTGGGCCCTCTTGCATTTATAACCTCTACATCATCATTATTAGGCCCCTATGACCCCATTTTGTGCATCCCAAGACATTTTTTGATAAGAAAAATTGATAAAATCTACATAAAAACCTGATTTCTACACTCCCTGACATCCCAGTTGGCAAAATAGCCCTTGTGGTCCACCCATTCACCACCTTAGGCAAATGATTCCCATCTAGTTGGGACTTATTCACCTAGGATGGCGAATGATTCCCATTTGAGCTATTTTTGAGGTTTGAGTAGGAAAAATGGGGTTTTTAATTTAAATTTCTTCAGTGTCAGCCTTCGAGATCAAATTAATGGTCATTTGAGTGGCTTTCCTATAGAATAAATCCTTCAAGTCCTTACTTCATCCAAGCAACATAAGCCTACATGTTATCAAGTCAATCAAACAAGGGTTAAGCATTCCAAGGTCATTAAGATAGCTCTCAAGATCAATTCTAAGGCATTCAAGGGAAAGATTCTTCAATTGTTGCAACAATTCAAGATCCATCATCATGGTGTAAGAGAGGGGGACTGACCACGTCAAGGCCCCAGGTCACATAGATACAAGAGAAATTTTTTTCCCTAACTTACCTCATTCTAAAGGGATGTTTCAAATGAGGGATGATAATTTGATGAGGATTATAAGGCCCTGCAACCACTCTTCAGACCCAAAATCCAAACTGGGGCTAAGGAAGCCAATTTTTGGGTTCAACACTATACCTTAGGTAGCTCTCTACTTGAGGATGGAAGCATGGTTTCAGGATGACAGCATAGTGCCTTGCCATCTCTTAGGTGCATTGGCATCTATATGACTAGAGGACCAAAAACATAGTATGAACCACTAGAAAACAAGTTGATGGCCTAGCTAGTCACTTCTAAGGGAACAAAACAGAACTAGGATGTAGGAGAGATACAAATGAATATGATAAAACAAATATATGAAGGCTAAGGTGACAAAGATAATCTCACAGAGATGCTTGTTCTCCAGCTAGCTCCAAATGCACATCCACCTACACACAAGGAAAAGGGAAAATTGTTGGGGCTTGTATAGGGGTCTACCTCAGCTAGATCATCATTTTGGTGTTTCCACCTCCACAGATAGCAAAGATAGAAATGATAGAGAAATGTATGATAAATAAGTGAAGAAAGAAAGTACACAAATAACACTACAAAATAGTATTAAGCTACTCAACCAAATTGTAAAGGAGAGGAGTGAAAAAAATACCACCTCCACCAAGAGCTCACTAGCTAATGATGGAGAAAGAAAGCTTGAACAATCACCACAACGTCAACTATGATGAAGGGAGGTGTCGCAAAACCTCAATCCCCTACTGCAATGGCTTGTTCCACACTTGCTTTACAAAGTTTATGGAGTGTTGTTGCTGCTGCTATGGAATGCCAAAATGCTACTTGAATTGATGGATAAAGTTGAAGTGCTTGAGAAGGAATGAAGAGATTGTGTAGAGGATGAGTTGAATGCTTAGAAGATGAAATGAATGAAGGAAGAGTTTTTTTGAAGGTGGGATGAGAGAAACTTCCATTTTCGAGGTTGGTTGGTCAAAGAGGGACATTACAAACCAACCCCAATGGGAAGTATAATGCCTCTACCAGCTTGAGATGCAAGAATCCATCAGAGACGTAAGTGCACTACATGAACATTTGTAGGCCATGCAAGCATCCCCAACAAATATTCCTTTATCAACATAAAGGACAAATGCCAAGTGGAGTGAAGGCAGTAGGCTGATGTGGATTTTTTTCTTCGGATTTGGTTATCTAAGGTGAGGAAGTGTAAAAGGGGAATTTGCATAAGGGGTGAAAATTCATTCCTATAAATTTTCTCCCCACTTTAGTGAGCATGAATACTGATGAGTGCTTCGGTAAAGTAGATCAGAGAGGTAGTAGGGTTAGAAATGTATATCTAAACTGTCAAGGAAGCAGATCGTGATCTGGAAAGCTTGATAGCGTAGGGTAAGCAAAGGACTTCATATCCCCATAAAACTTTGAAGCTATAGATTATAGGCATCTTACAGGCTCATAGACTTATAAGGAGGCAACCCCCAAGATCTCTAACATGGAGGAAGCCCCAAGAAGTAAGTACCTCATAGGCCCACAGACTTGCAAGGAAGGTGTCCTTCAAGATCTCTCCCATGAAGGATATCCCCAAGGAAGCGCCCTACAAAATCATAGACCTATAGGGAAGTGCCCTACAAGATCTCTCACATGAAGGAAACCCACCAAAAGCACCCTCAAGACCCACAGACCTGTAGGGGAGCAACCCCCAAAATCTCGTGCATGAAGGAAGCTAAAAAGAAGCACCCCATAGAACTGGAGACCTACAAGGAGGTATCCCCCAAGATCTCTCATATGGAGGAAACCAAAGGAAGGGGTCTCTACAGAGTCAAAAAGTGGTTGCACACCTACAAAGCGATATGTGTATCTGCAGATAGAACATGTCTAAAAGTGGCCACGTAGGCAATCAAGCAGACAATCATGCAAACCATGGATAGATTGAAAAGCTTTCAAAGGGGTCCCTTGGGAACTTGACATGAAGAAATGGGTCCACTCAATGGATGTGCTATTTGAAAGTACAAAAATGACATTTTTCCTCAAATCGATTCGTCAATAAGGAATCCTTTAGAAAGATGCTCACTTCATCAAGGAATTAGAAAGGAAGAAAATTCCCCCTCGTAATGGGAAGATCAGAGTTACTCCCACCTCAAAGGAAAGGTTCTCAATTTATTTCTTTACAAACCCGTGATGAAGGAAACACATTCTGTTAGGGGTCCTAGTCATGAATGTGGTTTTGAAAAGGAGGTTTGTGAAGATTCTCGAGAAAAAAATCATTAAAAATGAAAGCATTTTCTAAAAATTGAAGTTTCATAGAAGTGGCATTCTCACACATGAGAGGGACAACTCAAGCAATGAAGAGAGAAATATAAGAAAGGAGAAAAAGAGAAAAGAACATATAAACATAGGGCACAAGGGTAGCTTGATATTTTTGTGTTAGAACTACTCAAATATATATAAGTATAATAATTGTATATAAAATGAACTGTCATCAACCCCCTATTATATCAGACCATGTGAAGAATGCACAAGAAGACAAAGTAAAAGTAAAAAATTGGGTCAACATGGAAGCGAAGCCTAAATGCCCCCAACACTTTGCATTGTCCCCAATTTTCAGAAAATCAAGCACAGACATGGAAGAATGATGATACCCATAGAAGAAGGTTTACAACCCAAAAAACACACCCATATCCAAGCATCAACAAGGGTGATAAGGGTCATCCACACACACAACATGATTATAGGGAAACACATCACAACACATACACATCTATTCTAATGATAAATAAGGGGCCTCCACCTAACACTAATCAACCAATAGGTCATCTGCTTCCCACTCTAGATCATCGTAGGGGGAAGGAGGATGTGCTTGCAATGATGGAATGTTAAGGGGAGGTGTGTCTGACCCTCTTGCAACAAGGGCTAAGGAAGAAGGACCCGCAAGGGTTCCTTCACCAAGCTCTTGTGGAGCTACGGTCAACAATTTTGTGAAGATTGCTAACAAGGCCAAAACTTCATCCAAAGAGTTAAACATGTATTTTATAGGAGTGCCATGTTTCACCTCAATAGACAAAGAAATATTTTCTCAAGATTCATTGCTAGGCTCACTGAGTGATTTAGAAGCGATGAAAAACTTAGGAGAAGTCAGGACTAGTTCTATCACTAGGATAGAATAAGTCAACGCAGGACCACCTTTTAGAGAAGGTGGGATCCTCTTACATCCCACGTTGTTGGAAGGACCACTCTCCACCTTCTGCACCATTAGGGGATATGAACTCACCACAGATGAGGTGAGAGGTGCAGAAAAAGAGGAGGAAGAGTAAACTACAATAGATACCACTGAAGTGTTTGGCATGTCTATGGGTTTCAGAAAAGGCAAGACATCTAGAAGGGACATCAAAAAAGGTAGCTCCACTAAAGGAGAGATGAACTCCTACACCTTTTTAGGGTTAGGCGCATTCATATTCACAGTGGAAGCTGTAAGTGATTTGGAACCAGATTGAACAAAAGAAAAGGGAAGGAGAGAGGAGGACATGATAGGAGGCCTTGATATAGGGGTGGTTGTCTCCTCTTCCTTTCTTTGTAAGATGGCTTGCTTAGCCACGAGAGCCTTTTTTTGGCACTTGCACTTGCATGCAAGGTGGTTTCTATGACTCTTTAAGCTAAAGACTAAAGGTTGCAAAGGAACAAAAGGCTCCTACTCAACCATGGGAGTGTCCTCCACAATTGTTTCCAATAGAGAGATAGGCTCCTAAATGGGAGCAAGAGGAGTAGGTTGAGAAGTAGCAGGGAGATTCAATTCTAATGCCTCAACAATGGGCTTCTTCCCATTTACTACTTTGGGAGTAGAAGTAGTAGGAGGCCACATAGGTTGAGACAAAAGATTCCCCATGGGGGCCTTTTCCTCTACCTTACAAATAGTACCAAGGTCTAGGTGGTTTAGTAGGGAGGTTAGATATCGTGATCCTAGGTTTGTGCCAAGATGGTATCAACAGACTTAATGGATAAAAAATAGGCATACTCATCCAAAAATCTTCGATGGAAAGAAGAGGAGAGCCATCCTAAGAACGGGGGAGCTTTTCTTTTCCTTTTTGAGAAGAGGAGGAAGTTGTTTGTTGTACTACTAGAAGGGCCAATTTTGGCTGTCCCTTGCCCCCAATCTTATACTTCACATGGTTTTTTGTAAAGTAGGTCCATCCTCGAAGGAAGCAAACCGACTTGGGTAGGCCAAAAGTGGTCTAATGAATATCCCCCATGGGATACTAGAGGTTGGTATCCAATGTCATGCACTACGTGCACAACACCTTTATGAGAGAAATTTAAAAATTTGTGAATAACGGAGGTGATTCCATTCATGGAAGCTAGCCAAGGTATGCCTAGCTTCATCCTAAAAAAATATGACTTTGGAATGACATCAAAAACCATGTTGATAGCCCTAGGTCCAACTAGGACAAACAAAGTTATCAAGCCATATGGTTTAAGACAAATACCATCATGCATACAGATGGTGGATTTCATTTCTTCATTCTCCTATTTGTGCAATGAACTTAGCAACAATTTTTCTTCTATAATGACATTCATATGGATCGCGAGGTCCATTAGGACTCCTATCACAATGTTTCCATTGAGGTGAGTAGGAATGTAGAGAGGAGAGGGCTTATTGTTTACGGGTAAGTACTATGAAGTAGATGTCACATCCAAAAAACCAATTGTAGGCTACTTAGTAGGAGTAACTATGACCATGTTGACATAAGCCTCAGGTGGAGTGATAGAATTGGAGGGATCAATAATCATGTTGGCAGAATGTGACAGAAATGGGTTCATGTATATCTGCAAATCACTGTTCGCTTTCACCACTAATTTATTTGTATTTTGTTTACTTCTATCAAGATGGATATTACCGTCCTTGATGTGATCCTATATCTCATGATGCAAGTGTATACAACATTCAATATCATGCCCATTGACTTGATGATGCTGACAGTAGGTATTCAGATTGTACCAACTAGGGAAAGGTTCTTTACAAGGCTTAGGGTTCTCCAAGGTTATGATCTTATCTTTCAACAACTTTTGCAAGATGGAAGAGTAATATTTTGCTAACTTTGTGAACTTTTTATTACACCTGAGGCCATTATCAATCATAGTGGTTACTACATTCACAACATCCTTGCCTTTCCTAGAGATTGACATGATGGATTTTCCTTCAGAACGAGAGTACGAGGAAGATCCCCCAAACTAAACTACTATTTATTGATACTCTTGTACTGTTGCACACAAATGTGTGAAAGAATGGTACTTCATAAGGGAAAGCTTCTTTTTACAAGGCCTTTGTAAGTTCCCTATGAATACCTTTTACATGTCAAAATCAGGCAGCAAATATGAGATTTATGAAAAGAGCGCTTGGATATCACGCTATAAAATCAATAATCTTATTATTATCACCCCGTTTGCACTAGATGAGATCTGAAAAGGTCATATGTGGTCCGATGTTAGCATGAAACTATCAGAGAAACTAGTTCACTAGTTGATCAAATAAGAAAATGGAATTATTGGGAAAGGAACCATACCATTCATGTGTTGTGTGCTTGAGAGATTGAGGGAATAGTTTCATCATAAATTCATCATAGTGGAAGAAATCTGTACATAGGGAATTAAAGGCAGACACATATGTTTGTGGGTTACCTTTGCTACCATATTTCTCAAATTTAGGAATCTCCATTCCTTGAGAAATTGAAGTCTTTAAGATTGCTACTTATAATGGGTCATGTCAGAAAAAGTGTTGAAAGATAGGTTGAGAAGAGGCCTAGGAGAGACTCGCCAACTAGCTTTGCATCTTACCCATTTTTTGAAGAAGTGTGTTCAAAATAGGGTTGTTAGAAGACACAAGGCTAGATGGACCTCCTCTAGAATCACCGTCAGAGCCACCTCTGGAAACACCACTGTGGCCACTACCGAAACCATTGCTAGAGCCACTACCACTAGCAGAACCTCCATCAGAGCCACCTCTGCTTCCGAAGCCACCACCATGACCTCTATCAAAACCAATTCCACTAGCACCAACCCCACTACTGAAGCCACTACCACTACCAAAGCCTCCACCACTCACCCCACCAAAACCTCCACTACCAGAGGTGATAGGGGGTGAAGCTGAAGCCCAAAGGGAACTTGTTCACTTTGATAGTCTCAAAGGAAGATGGGATGTTGATCGAGTGAACAACATCAACCATATACATAGACATAGGACAAAATGACAACCCCAACTATCTTTCATGATCTTTGAAAGTGGTCGGGCAAGTGTAGGATCATGATGGGCAAAAAAGTGGTGATATGATGGGTATATGTAGGGTATGTGATTGACGACTTTTTTTAACCCAAAATTAATGAAATGAAAACGGTTTTTAAAGGATTATCTCATATTTCCACCAATATAAATTATTTTTTACTTTGAATTTAATAAATAATTATTATTCATTTTCTATTTGAATTACGACTGAAGTCCTGATTGACAGGATGATTGAAAAACATCTATAGCTTTCAAACAGTATCACATTTTTTGAATTTGAAACATGCGTCACATTCTACACTTTGCATAATATAAGAATAAAAAAAATGAATTTCATGAAGTTTTGACCAAGTTAAGGTGGTTAGACATATGAGTTTTCTTTTTCAAAATTTTATTAACAAATTCATAATTAATTATTTACTCAAAAAAAAATTACAAAAAAATATGCATCACATTGGGACATGAGTCCTCTACTTATATCTAAAATCTTATAAAAAAAGTATTATCATTTTATTATGGTTAGGGTGGTTAGATAGACATCTACTTCTTATTTTTTACCTAACTCTGATTTTATCACCACTTAAGGGCCTGTTTTTCCATGATGATCTTGCACATACCCAATCCCTTGCATAATGTTAGGATTGTGTGAGGGAGCACATGCTTTAGTCAGATTAGAGAGACTATCCAGGAGTTCTATGCATGTCTGTGTTTTCCCACCATATACTTTAATTTGTCGATAACCCAAGTGGCCCTAGCCAAGTTTAGGTTTCATTCCAAGTGGTTTTCCAAGTCACCCAACCCTTTGCTAAGGGAAGAGCCATAGTCTGAAGGAATATGAACAACCTAATGCCCGTCTACCGATGATGGTGTGGGAGATGTAGGAGGAGTGGGGACATGGTTGGTCTCATCAGAGAATCCTACCTCACCCCTTTACAACTACTCCTGTGTGGCGAGACCAATGGAGGATCCAACAAAAAGGCCTATAGAGAAACTTGTAGTGACCTTCGTCCTTTCCATTGGAAGGTGTCATACACTTATCCTAACAATATACCTGGAGGTTGTGGACTAGGTTGTGATGCTCATAAACCTTCATAATGCTTAGGGCAACAACAATCACAAGGTACAAGGGGAAAATCCTCAACACCAATGAATGAACAAATGTTGGTTCACATCGAGTTCACCAAAAATGTAAGAGAGGGGGACCGACCATGTCAAGGCCCCAAATCACAAAGAGCCAAGAGTGGAAGGCTTCCCTAACTTACCTCACTCTAAAGGGATGTTTCAAATGAGGGATGAGAATGATGAGGACTATAAGGCCCTGCAACCATTCTTTAGACCCGAAATCCAAACTAGGGCTAGGCGAGCCAGTTTTCAGATTCAACATTGTACCTCAAGTAGGTCTATGCCTGAGGACAAAAGTGCAATTTCGGGATGACAGTGTGGCATGTTGATGTCTCTGAGGTTCGCTGGCATCCATACGACCAGAGGACCAAAAAAATAGTATGAACCTCAAGAAAATAAGTTGATGGCCTAGCTATTCACTTCTAAGGGAACAAAATAAAACTAGGAAGTAGGAGAGATACAAATGAATATGATAAAGAAAATATATGAAGGCTAAGTTGACAAAGATAATCTCACAAAGATGCTCGTTCACCAACTAGCTCCAAATGTACATCCACCTACACATGGGGAAGAGGGAAAATTGTTGGGGGTTGTATAGGGGTCTTCCTCAATCAAACCCCCATTTTGGTGTTTCCACCTCCATGAACAACCAAGATAGTAATGATAGAGAAATGTATGTGTTAATAAATATTTAACTAGCTCCCTTCAGGTTTATTTTTCTATACACCAGCTTGTGCATCGCTAAGTCTGCTCGGCCTTTTATCAAGGTTTTGATCTGCCGCTCCACGTGTCTACTCTATGCAACTTCGAGTATCGACATTCCCTTCGGATCCTAGGAAACTCTTCTGTGCTTCCATGTGTTGCGGCTGTGGGATACTTTTGTTTCTTGTTCCTTGATGCCTCATCGAGCTGCGAAATGCTACCATGAAGCCCTCATTCCTAAAAGGTGATGGAAAACCCCACAGTGGCTGACTGTAGTATGCACTTGCTACGTGTCTTATGTTTGCAAATCCTTCAGTGCATAAATGAATTAGCAACCGCGGGCAGCGAAATGCTGCCACGCGTCTCTGTTGTGCCTGATTGACGATTGTTCCCTCCGTTGTTGGTGAAGGCTTCAGTATTTTGACACATGTAGCCTTAATGCAAATCCTCTGTAGCAAAGGGAGGAAGGTTCATGCGGGCAGTGACAGGCTGCCATGTGCCTAACCCATAGGTCTCATATAAAGGTAGGAGATTAATGAACCAAATGAGGCTATTGGCTACTGTGCGTCATCATTATTCACTCAGGAGGGTGACACTTGTCTAACTAGGACCACCGCCATCATTGTTGAGGATGCACCTGTGCCCGGGATGACTGGATTCTTTGTTCCAGATCGATCCTGTTGTAATGGCCTTGGGAATATTCTGGTTTAGGCATCATTACCGGGGATCACGAGATCTTTTTTGTTACTGCTCTCTGAGGTGGTGGGAGGTTTTTCATGCTATATATACTTTTCTCTATGATGAGAAAAGGGTCTGGAATTTGGAAGAAACGCGCTAGTTTTAGTAAAAAAGATGCCAGGCCTTTATTACTATTTTATTTAATTGCCAAAACTCTCAGATTGTGCCAATTGTTTGGCCTTTCTATTTTTCATGCTATTTGATCAAATTGTGAACTATGCTTTTTATTATCTTGACACTTCATTTTAGAACTTCTATATATATTGGATACAAGTTTTCTTACCTTGATCATGTCTAGAGACTCTTCTTGGCAGTAGGAATGTATGCAATGTTATTTTATGTCAATGAATGAATTGTCTATGCTATAATCTAAAGTCTCTGATGTTTTGGAACACTACAACACCATTTAGGCCCTTAAATCTATGATTTATCGTGCCCATCATTAAATCTTGGCACATCGCCTTAGGTTAGACTTTATTTTATTATATCTGCTTCATTTTCCCTTTCAAAACCCCATTATAGAAGGAGTCGGCTTCTCTAAAAATACGGAGGTTACTCAGTTTAGCGCAAAAGGGCCCCCTTAAACTAAGTTTCCCATAAGACTCTGTTACCTCATCAAATTTTGATGTCAATAGTTTTTTATTTTTCTGGCACACCCGATGGGACCAAGTTTAAATGAAATTGTATTTTAGAGGGGTGTATGAGCTATCAGCCTGTAACTAGATCCCAAACTGCAGGCAACCCCAACTTGCTAGTACCTCCCCTAGGGACAGTCTAGGTCGCAAATCAGCTAGTAATCTTTCCATTCTCACCACCCTTTCCTCTCACCATGTTGTTGGTCGCCAACAAAAATTACATGGCATGGGACGCCGGAAGTCCCCTGGTAGCCCCGATAGTTTACTGAAGACAACTCAAGAACACCAGAAAAACATTTACAGGATGTGGCAGACGTATGTCTGGTACATGGGATTATAGCACAGAATGTAGCCCTAAGGCTTCTTATTGCGTCTTTTAAAGGCAAGGCACTGGATTGGTACCGAACACTGACACCTAATTCAATTCGCACCTGGGATCAGCTCGGAGATCTGTTCTATGAGAGGTTCTCGAATGACGGAGATCATTCTTCATTGTATTATTAGCTATCCATCATAAAACAAGCCCCCCAAGAGGCTCTGATGGACTTTAATGCCCGATTTAACACAAATTGGCAGACGATCCCTATTACCATACACCCGACTCCCAAGTTGGCATTTATATTTTATCTGAAGTCCATCAATTTTGAAATTTCTATGATGATCAAGTCTTTGGGAGGAACTACTCTACCAAATGCTTATGGTACCACTATCAAAGCCGAGAATCATTTAATAGATTGCAAAAAATTACCATGGCTCTGCGCAAGAGGTCGCATCAACTAGTGCGCCCTCAACTGTCCAGTCAATATACACATATGCGATAAGCTCACAAAATGTGGCTTCTACATCAGACTCTTCCAAGGATGAAATAAGCGACCTCAAAGAGATGTTGCAAACCATGGCAAATGATATAACAACTCTTAAGCAGAACCAAGGAACGCCTCCAAAGCTTGCATATCAAAACTATCAAGGTGGGCAGTCTTCTTATCAGCAAAATCAATACCAGGGCACGCCTCGTGCTAATCCACTAGCGTCGACTACAAACCAAATGGTGTCGGTGCCTACTCTGCTGACGAGCGCGTCACCAAGCTCAAGTAGGGAATTAACTATAGGGTAGAAATTTCTTATTGATGATATCAATCCATGGTGTTTCCCCTCCAGTGATGCGCATATGCCTCGGAACTGTCCGCGTGGAAACTTACAACAAAAGGTTGCGGAGCAATGCAACCAAGGCACGACAACGAAAAATGGAGGTTATGTATATGCCTCACCACAAATGGAGAGTTCGGTCCTTACTACGCAAATGCAAGGAATGTCTTTAGAACAAGAATCTGATATTGCTCTTGATCATGGACTCTTCTCCTGGATGAAGGAAGAAGAAACGATGTTTGCTAATGACACATTCATATGCAAAACACCACAAGTGTAGTTTGATTATAACACACACTCAAAGAGGAGATTCACCGGTGAGTCAGTTATTTCGGATCTGGATAGCCCACAACTCAAAGGTGTTTCCGATCAAATTCCTAGTGCTTCAACTATCCCTTCACCTTCTCAACCACAGAAGGAAATTATTATAGCAAGAACCAAGGAGCAAAAACCTTTGAGTTTTTCACCTTTTAATGTGGTAGAGCAATTGAAGAAATCATCCGCTAATGTGTCTCTATGGGACATTCTAGCCATCCTAGAACAAAAGACACTATTACAGAAGGCCCTTCAAGAAGAGGTCAACCCGACACCAACAGGTCCGTTTGCTAGAACAGAGGTGGTTTATCAAAGACCGCCAGCTAAAGTCCTTGCAAACAATACAAAGGAATCCCCTGCCGAGGACAGAAGTAGGTTGAAACCTCAGCCCTTCTTCTTGACTCTCATTATAGGAAAGAAGTTATTGCATAATGCCATGATTGATTCTAGTGCTAGTACCATGGTTATGCCTAAACAAATAGCCAAAGCTTTGGGACTCAGCTATGAACCTATGAAAAGAGGGGTAATGCAGCTTGATGGGAATAAAGTTGAGACCATTGGTGTCATCAAAGCACTTGCTTTGACTCTATTTGCTTTCCCTAGTATAACGGTGCCGCAAGACACTATGATCATAGATGTTCCTCCGATGTTTGGTCTCTATCCATCCCAAGAATTTACTTCAAGGCTAGGCGGATACCTATCCTTGGATTGGTCACATCTGATACTTATGACCAAACACGGCACAAAAATGAAGATAGAATCAGAGGCTCTAGATTCTGAACATGTGGTGGATGAAGCCTTGATCAATTTTGAAGCCACACATACCTCTATCACCAAGCAAGAAATGTATTGCGTTGAATTGCTAGAGGAAGAGAAGGTGAGCGAATATCGGAATGATAAAGAAGATGCTCTGTTGAGTAAACACATAGACAATGATCCTTTCAGCAATTATCATGCTACAGGATTGGGCACATATGTAATTTATGATGAAGACCAAGTGCTTCCGAGGGTCACCAAAGAATCTGAAGGTAGCCAAGAAAATGAACTATGGACACTATACTTTGACGGAGCAAGAAGCAAGGTGGGTGCTAGAGTAGGGATATATCTAATATCCCCACAAAATGAAAAATTGTTGAGGTCTTTCTGCTTTCATTTCGCTTGTTCAAACAATGAGGCTGAATATGAAGGATTGGTTAAAGGTTTAAGCCTTGTGGAATGAATGGGCATTAAGCAATTAATTATGTTCAAAGATTTTGAACTAGTAGTTAACCAAGTCTGAGGGGTTTTGGCAGCAAAGAATGTCTACATGAGATCCTATCAGCACCGAGTCTGGGACTTGATTGATGGTTTTGAAACTTTGAACATCAAGACTATTCACCGAGGACAAAATAGCAATGCAGATCGCATGGCCATGATTGGTGCTTAGTTTCATTCTGTCTCTGACCTTCTTCATAACGAACATTCAATACGAGTAGTAGTCCGACCAGTGATCCCCGACAATGATCAGAGTTGGCAGGTTTTTAAAAGCGATGAACACATCGCCTCATTTATCCAGCACTCAAAGGAGTTTTCCGATCAGCTTAAACCAAAGATTGTCGAAGCTTATGAAGGACAAATTATGCAGCTCAAATCTAATAAATTTCTAAAAGGATTGGTTACTCTCGAAAACTTTTTTGATTGTGATGATGCCCAAAATGATAAACGAAAGTTTGTAGCAGACAAAAGTGATTATGTGGACCTTCGAGTCTCCGATGGTAGGAATCTCTGAGTCGAGAAAAATGTCCCACACCATGATAAAGAAAGACTCATCAGTTTCTATAAAAAAATATGGGGTAGTGGCATGGTCCTATGATGACCTAGAGGGATATGATCCTGACATCATTCAGCACACTATTGAGCTAACAGAAGGTGCAAAATTAGTTTGACAGAAAAAGAGGCCCATCAACCCTAAAATTGAAGCCCTAATGGTGCAGGAGTTGACTAAGCTCATTGAGTCACGCATTTTCTTCCCAATCAAGCATAGTACTTGGGTATCAAATTTGGTCCTGGTCCGAAAAAGGAATGGAGATATCCGTTTATGTGTGGACTTCTGAGACCTAAACAGAGCATCCCTAAAAGATCACTATCCACTACCTTTGATGGAGTCAATCCTACAAATGGTTGTAGGATCAGAAATGTTTTCTCTGTTGGATGATTTCTTTGGCTACAATCAAATCTAAGTTAAAGAGGAGGATCAGTACAAGACTACGTTCACCGCAAAGTGGGAAACATTTGCATATGCTAAAATTCCTTTTGGTTTATCTAATGTAGGGGCAACATTCCACTGGGCGATGGACATCGCATTCAGCGAACTAATCAATAAGTTTATTCTAATTTATTTAGATGATCTTACTATGTTCTCTAAATCTAGGGATGATCATTTTGATCATTTAAAATTAGTTTTTCAAAAATGTCAAGAATTCAGAGTTTCCCTAAACCCAAAGAAATGTGTATTCGAAGTACCGCAGGGTAAGCTATTGGGGCATGTTGTGTCTAAAGAGGTGTTTCAATTGACCCCAAACGAGTAAAAGCTATCAAAGAACTTCCCCTTCTGGTAAACAAGAAAGGTGTTCAGTCTTTCATGGGAAAAGTATTTTTTTTCAGCAAGTTTATTTCTGACTTTGCGGGAATAGTTAGGCTGATCACCCTGATGCTAAAGAAAGATCAAACATTCAAGTGGATGACCGAAGCTCGGGAAGCTTTTGAAAAGGTCAAGGAAGCTATTTCCACAGCTCTGGTGCTGGTTAATCCAGATCAATCCAAGGATTTTATAATGTATGCTTTCAGTAGCAAGTCCAGTATTACTACTGTCCTAACCCAAAAGGATGATGAAGAGGAGAACATCCAATGGCGTTCTACTCCTGGACCCTAAAGGAATATGAGGCGAATTATAATTTCGTCGAAAGATAGGCCTTTGCAATAGTAAAGGGACTTAAAAAGTTTTGCCATCTAATTTCCTACAACAAGGTGCTGGTGTATGTTGCACATTCCAGTGTGCATGAATATATCATGGAAGGGGAGATCACAGAGAAAAGGGCTAATTGGATCACCAAGATCCTTGAATATGACATTGAAGTCAAGCCTACTAAAACTATTAAAGGAAGAGGATTGTGTGAGTATATTGCACAAAACGAAGAGGTACCTGCCACAGAGAAGCAACTAGAGCTCATCTTAATGAATGAACTGGAATCAGAAGGTGGTTAGCTGACTAATAGAATGAGGTTCATGCAAACCGAAAAGTATCCGCTAGGTCTCTCATCCCAAAAAAGGAGATATTACAGGCTACAAAATTGTGGATATACGCTAATAGAGGGAGTCCTTTTCAAAAGGAATTCCAATGGCGTTCTCCTGTGGTGCGTCACTTCAGAGCAAGCAAAGAGGATCCTCGACACATTCCACAATAGCGTTGCAAGCGGACACTTCTCTGCTAAGACCACCACCATTAAAATCATCTGTGCTAGCTATTATCGGCCTACACTTTTTAATGACTCCCACTCTTTGGTGAAGGCTTGCAAAAAATGCCAATTCTTTACTGACAGAAGGAAGAATTTCACAATGCCCCTCAAACCCATAGTGGCGGATGAACCGTTTGCACAATGGGGCCTGGACTTCATTGGAATGATCAACCTGGTTACTACCGCTAGACACAAGTGGATTCTGACCACCACAGATTACTTCACAAGGTGGACAGAGGTTGTTCCCCTTAAAAGCACAACAAAAATAGAGATTGTAGATTTCCTCGAGGAACTAGTGACAAGGTTTGGCCCTCAGAAAACTATCATTTCAGATAATGCGAGAGCATTCTTAGGCACAAAGGTATATCACTTTGCATTAAAGAATGGCATATTTCTCAAGACATCATCAAACTATTAACCATAGGGAAATGGTCTAGCGGAGTCAACAAACAAGAGCCTAGTCCAGCTCCTCAAAAAGATTGGTTCAGAACACCAGATGGAATGGCATAAAAACCTCTGAGCAGTGTTATGGGCAAACTGCATAACTCCTAAGCAAGTCCTTAAAACTTTTCCTTATGAGTTGGTATATGGGAAAGAGGCATTGTTACCTATATCCATGGAGATTCTGGCACTACAATTGTTGAAATCTCTCAAAATAGAACAAAATGACACCATGGAGATTTGGATTGCCGAACTATTAGAAGTACAGGAAAAAAGGGAGAATTCCCTAATAGCCATGACAAATCATCAACAAGTGGTCAAATGATGGTTTGACAAGAAAGCTTTTGACCAAGGTCTAAAATGCGGAGACTTAGTGCTAAAGTATGATAAAAGGGCTGCTAAGCTAGGTCAGCATGGTAAATTTGATAGCCTATGGAAGGTTCCCTTTAAAATCATTCGGTGCAAAGAACATAATGCTTTTGAGTTGGAAAATATGGAACATGAACCCTTAGGAATGCTGGTAAATGGGATTCATCTTAAGCTATTCCATTAGGCACTGAACTCTATCTTTGTACATATGTGAATAGTGCTTTTATTTTATTTTTGTTTCTTTGAACGGTCTTTTTTGAATTAGTTTGTGCTTATGGGAAATTAACTCATTATTATTGGCGAGTGGAATCCTAGAATTATTTTACACAGAACACACCCATGTGCGGAGAAATAGCAAAATGAAAGTTGTGAGCCCATAAAAATGAAATTCAGAATGAAGAAAAGAACATGGATTTTCTTTAAAAAAAGATATATATCTATTCATATATATTCTTTACATTGCAAAAGTGGTTGGGAAGCCATAAACCAAAAATTTACAAATATCCGATCTATTATATATATAATGGCCTTTTTCCAGGCTTATATACAGGCTATAGGGTAGGTATTTTGAGCAGCAGTAGGAAATTGAGTGAACAGGGAGACATTTCTTGAGCAGGCAAGGGGGTTTTCATCCAAAGGCATGACTGGAAGCAATTGACGCATTAATAGAAGCATCCACCTCTTCCTCATCCACAAGTTCTTCGGTAGCACTAGCAGCATCATTTGGCACAACCACCATTGGCGGGGGAAATACGAGGTTTCTAAAATCAGTATACCAATCTACGTCGTAGAAGGGTATTATGTTGTAGTTGCAGAACAGGAAATGTAGGGCCTGAGTAACCCTTTGTTGGTGCTCATCACGAGTCTGTAGGCAAAATCCACTGAGAAATGGTAGCCAAATGACAACAGCATCTTCCTCGATGAAGCTACGCAGGTCGTTGGCTGACGACAAACCTACTCCATAGGCAACATGAGCAATAACCTCACTGAGACCTTCAGGTACTTTTTGGGGAAGATTTCTTTAACGGAATTTTTAGGATAAGCGGTAGGGGGACGTTGATGTCTAACATGGACGCTACAAAGTGGGAGCATATGTTAGTGTTCACTCGATACTTGTCCTCATACTCTATGCAGTCTTTTCCTAGAACCCAGTTTATGGCTATTAGGACTAAAGAATGCTTATTCTTGGTCATCTATTTCAGCCTCCTAGTAGAAACCTCCCCTAGGAATGTCGTCTACGACTTATATGAGGTGAAACAAACTAGGGTGTCCATAGGTTCTGATACTATTTCTAGGCTTCTGAGTTAATGTCAAAATTTATCTATCACCTAACCTATGAGAAGGCTTGCTTAAAACTCTGCTACCAACCTATCACTTCTTGAATGCTAAGTATGATTTCCTCACTACTTACTAGCCTATTTATAGAAAAAATGACAAGACACATACTAATCTGTTTCAAGAAAACATGATAATAAGCTAGTTGCTAACTTGAAAGGCATGCCAACGTTTTCTCACATTTCTAGGCCAGTTGCATTTGCAAGAGTATGGCTAAATGAGTGCTCGATTAATAGGAGTTAATTAATTAGCTTTAAAAAATTGGTGCTCATTCACAGTAAGATGTATGGTTGTAGGCTATTGTGTCACCTCACAAGTGTTTCCCAGAGCCCAAGGCGATATTCATATCTTTTTAGGTCATGATCGTTTGATTTAGCGCAATTGTTCCGACCGAGATATTAATTACCAGTGCATGCTAACGCAAAGTTAGAAAGCAAATTTCTGGCTCAAGTTCCAAGGAGATCACAGCGTATCACACAATTTCCAAACACAATGATGAACTCTGGCCGCCTCAAAATCGTAAGTAGTTCATTTTGCACGAATTGCAAAATTAAGGGTACATGCCAAATTAAATGAAAAAGGCATGCTTTCGCCTACCACCTTGAGGAAAGATTGCCAAATATTGCATGAAAAGGCTTAATATTTCAAAGTATTTTCACAATTTCCAAAGCTAAAGTGCAGCATTGTTCTTCTTCTGTGTATCCAAAACCGAGGAGAATTGCAAAGCCAAGAACTTGCAGAGATCTTCACCAAAAGAAAATGTTAGAGACTTCATCTCAACCAATGCAAGAAGAAATTAGCTAGGAGTTGTTTATAGCTACACATTATTTAGAGGAGGTATATGTCTATGAGGATGTGGCATATGCTATGCCTGGTATACCCAACAGGCCAAAGAGGGCCTATACAGAAGAACATAATAAGCCAAAGGATTGCAAAAACCAGAAAAGGGTCAAAGAGAAGTGGGATAATATCTACGATCCACGACTTGTTGAAAAACCCTAAGTCCCTCAGAGAGGCAGCCTGTGCAAGGTTATCGGCACCAAAGACAAACCAATCTACGATGAAGAGAGTTTGGTACAGTGGTCTCCCTCAATACATGGTCCCACTAGTGCACTATTGCCCAGAGCTAGTTGATGCTGCTATCCAGTGTTATAATCCTGATACCCGCTACATTGAAGGCCACAACTTAAGGGTGCACATCAATCCATAGTCCATTTGGCACATGCTATGCATCCCAGACCCAAGTAAGAGAAGAGATAATATCGAGCCCTTTCACCCTGGCAAAGGAGAAAAAATATGGAAGAAGATGAGAAAGAACTCAAAGTTCTTGTTGAAGAGGACTAGTAGGAAAGGCATCCTAGCTGCTAAATTGCCAAGTATTCCGTTGTCATGCGGTGCGTTACGCAACGATCTCTAGGATGCCATGTCCATGCTAGCCTTCATGTGCAGCCGAGACTCTGATGAGAAGGTTCAACCTTTCAATTGGGACCGACATTCCAATTTCGTAAACAACATGATCTCTTCTGGTATGATTATGCTGAGTTTATGGTAGAAGAAATGATACGAAAAAATTGAGAATTACCAGGCAGAGAAAAAATTTATGTTTCTTTCTTTCCTGGTCCACATTTTTCTACATCAGAACCCAGATTTCTTCGCCCGGTATTTTCTGTTATCAATTTGTGATGAGAAAAATAAAAGGAAGCTAGTGTCCACATAGACACCTTTTCTTTCGGCATCATACAATTATTATGCATTTTCAGACTATTTCATAGCTTTGGTCTTGCATGATTTAATCAGAAAAGGTGATATAATCTGATTCAATAAGGAGCAGAGCGGATTTATGCAAAGTTTCACCCCTGATTGTGACTGGTTCTTAGGAAAATATTTTACAATCATCCGAATGCGGGGCTTTACTGTCAAACATTTCTTGCTCCTAGCCTATGTCACAGATAGAGTGCTCACACTAGAAATGTTTCGACAGGTGTGTATCATTGATTTTACCTTCTGTAGCAACAAAAATGTCAAGAGAAAGGGATTCTTCTCTTGTCCAAAGAATTTCATGTCGATGACTCTGATAAAGAAACAATCAGACAAGTTGTTAGAAGACAAGCTGGCCTATCTAGGGTTGTTACTGGTATATGATAAGTGGGAATACAACCCTTTCAACGACTTTCTGAAGCCACACATGAGGGTTACCCATGTTCCCTGACCATACTGGGAGAAGTAGCGTAACCCATAGATGGAAAAAGATGAGAATTTTGTTGAATTGGTGCATATCCCTACGCAAAACACTAGAGGTCCATGGCACAAGTTCTACTTTGCTATGGTGGTGGCCTAGGATAATGTCCTCATGGAGCGGGTCATGTACAATGGGTTGAAGAAAGATGAGGAATGGAGTGAGGAAAAAATAGCGGCTTTCTGGAAGTATCACCAGGAAATAGCGCATTTGGATGCTCCTTACAAAAAATTGAAGGATGACCAGGAATTTGAAAAATGGTGGAAGGAGGGCCACCCCAGCCCGAGCTCTAGTATTAACAAGAGCAGAGACCCAGAGGAAGAATTCGAGGAGCAGGAGGAGGAAGCAGTGACGTCGGCCTCATTTGTGCCAAAAGAAAAAGGCCCCAGACAACCCTCCTATGTGGCCACAAATGTGCATTTTAATATATCAAGGGGTTCACATACACTCACTTGGGCTACTAAACCAAGCAGGCTATCACTGCAACAAACGGAGATGACTACCGAAGCCAGAGAGACCCCACCTATGAAATGACAGCGTATGAAGAGTATTATCAGAGAGGGTTCGCAAGAACCTGCCGGAGGAAGAGTACTCGCAGCTGGCCAGGAACTTGAGGCTGAGGAGGAGCCGCTGACGATTCTAGATCTGCCATCAACCAGTCGACAGGTAAAATTCACTCCCTCTACTCTTGCTTCTCATTCTTTGGTATCTGCCCCTGCCTCACTGGCGATCCCTACCATAAGTACTGGCCCTCTACCTTCTACTTTTAGTCCAACATATTCAGTAGGCTTCGCCCATTTTTCGCAAATAACTCTGCTCATCTTTACTCCTCCATGGATCCTTACACCCACTGTTGTCGCTCAAACTTTCCTCGCCTCGCTTTCAGAAAGCATTTCCCTTGTGAGTGCCCCTTCTTTTTCCAGTATTATTGTAGATC
The DNA here is from genome assembly GCA_007258455.2 of Sequoia sempervirens. Classification (NCBI taxonomy): domain Eukaryota; kingdom Viridiplantae; phylum Streptophyta; class Pinopsida; order Cupressales; family Cupressaceae; genus Sequoia; species Sequoia sempervirens. Next base: position 16,438,664 of record VDFB02047144.1, on the reverse strand, counting down.
ATCTTCCATCACAATAGGCTGACACCCCATTGACAACTCCTCCACCAGCCCAGCCAATGAGCCTTATGGTTGATTTCCTAATTCAGTCATTACCAATGACTAGCCTTGTTGTTGGTTCTCAAACCAAACTATGGAACATGCCTCACTTCTCCCCACAAACTGTCACTCTCTAGAAGAAAAAAATGCTCGTGCCTATGAAAGTTTCCTATCCCTATGCCTTGTCTTCTAGTGCTCCTTTCGCAGGTGAATTAGTTTCATCGCCTGTCGAATTCATAGCATAGATAGATTGTGGAAAAGAGGCACGCATAAATAGAATGAGAAAACGTAGGGAAAAAGATGATAGTGTTTCTACTGAGCCAAAAATACAAGATCTTTATGATGAGGCCCAGCAAGAATTGAAGCTCGCAACCATGTACTCGAGGGAAAGCAAGCCTCAGGGAGAAATGCAACCAGAAGACTATGAGATATATGCTGTAGGACTCGACATGAAGGTAGCCCGACCGCAAGATAAAGTTGAAATCATGGAGGAAACACAATGGGTAGTCACTTCCAACTTCCTTAAAATGGGTCGCCAGTTAAAGAAGAAGGATGAGCAGCTCAAAGAAGCAAGGGAAAGGGTTAGTTTTCTAGAGAGGAAAGAGAAATCTTTAGAGGCAGATATTGCCCGCAGGACTGAAAGGGTGCTGGCAGCAGAGAATGAGAGGAACAGACTTCAACACGAAATTGTGAAGACTCAGGTTGTCGACCCTAGCATAATAAAAGAGCTACAAACTAAAAACCAGGAGACAAAGCTGTGGATGTGAAAATTTGCATATGGTTAGTATTTTAAAACCAAAATAATCCTCAACATCCCTATGAGATAATGAAACATGTTAGATATGCTAAGTAAGATATTAAAACAACAAGAAAAACCAAATAAGCACACAAACAACATGAATCAACTTCATCTCATAGTGGATTGGTGTCACATGTGCTAGTGACCCTTTCCCAATCCTTGATTGATAAGCTAATAATAATGAGGGACAAGATCATTTCTCAAATGAAGAGAGTGACCTTGCATGATCTTGGAGATGGAATGCTAAGATTTTGGAGTGAAATAGGCAAGATCAATTCTCAAATGGAGAGAGTGACCTTGCATGAGCTTTTTAGATTTTGTGGAGACCTTGATGAAGAAAGAAGCCATTGATTTATAGATTTTCTTGATGAGGTATTGGCCAAGATGGTGAATGTGGGACTAAATATCCTCCAATGGGAATAGGACACTTGTCAATTGGTGATAGGCCAATGGTTGTGCAAGATTTGGAAAGAGTGCCCATGAGAGGGAGAATTTGAATTCAAATTTTGCAATAAATTTTGACAGGGGGACAAGAAAAATAGCAATAAATGCAATGTTGGACTTGTCATGTTGAGGGAAAATGAGGGTTTTTTAATAAATCAATAAAATTGATTTATTTGTGCAAGTGGATATATCTAGAGAATGCAAGTGGGTGAGATTAGCATTAGATCAGGATTAATTAGCTAGGATGATGATTAGGATGAGTTTGAGCTCTTTAACTTAGATATTTGATTTATTTAAATCAAGAAGGATGGAATATGCATTATGATGGATGTTTGATTTATTTGATTAAAAAGGTTGATGATAAGATCAAGTTTGATTTATTTGATTTAAGCTGATGACTTTAGGAGATTGACAAATAAAATTGATTTATTTATTTGATGAGAGAATGTGATGCATAATGTCAATTTGACGTGTTTACATTTTTCCCCTCTTTGAAGCAATGTACTTGTTGCGTTGGTTCAAAGAATAAACTTGTCACGATCAAAATTGAAAAAAATTATGATTTTTTCAATGCCCCAGCGGAAAGAAGTACACTGGTACATTGCCCCCTCGAGAGATCGAGTGAAAAGATTTGATTTGAGGGTCGATCTCGCAATAAAGAGGTTTAAAATGGGTGGTTATGGGTGATGATGCAAATGAGATGATTTTAAGATGCTTAGAATAACAAATCTATATTATTTTAAACAACTTAAATGATGATATGATATGAGATGGATGAGATTGATGATGTGATATGTTGTAATTATGCAATGGATGATTTATGAGATGCTTAACCTAACAGATCTATATTATGATGATGATATGAATGCATGATGGATGCATGATGGATGCATGATGGATGAATTGGTGATGATGATTAACTATTCATACTGTGATGTTAGTGTGGAAAATGAATAAATTAGATGATGACAAGAGGATCCAACAAGCCAACATTATGAGAGATGATGAGAAATGATGATGATAGATGGATGATTTTCTTATCAAGGATTGGGATTTTAAAAGGATCACTTAATTTATGTTTGGTAACACACCTATGCACATTGCATCAAGGTATAAAGGACCAGGATGGTGTTGTACTTAGTGTGATGGACTTTGACTCGACAAATAGATAGGAGTATTCTTGTTCACACCTAACATACAGAAACCTTGCTAGGATGCACTTTAGAAGTTTCGAACATCCCAGACTAAAACATGGAAAGGTATATCCAATCAATGCAATAGTCAACAAGCTATCTAAAAAATCCTCTATGCATATCTAACAAAGCAAGTATTCGCCAAGTTATTTTTACAAGAACGTCCATGGTGCAAGGGAACCTACACCTTGGAATGAAAGGGAAAAGATTCCTTGAAGGTTCAACAAATTTCATGATGACAATGAATTCTAGGATGGAATAAGAATGTTTTGTGCTTATTTAGGCTTAATAAGGTCTAAAAAAGACCAATAATAATGTAATTGAGAGCACCTTGGGGTCTCCATGCCTCTTGGAGGTATTGTTTGTTTTTTTTTATGTGTTGTCAAGAAGTTTGGAATGTAATAAGGTTCCAAGAACCATCTTTCATGTCTTGTAACAAGTTTTGGGTTTGAAGTCAAGTCTAGTTGTAAGAACAAGGTCTCCTTCCTCACCATGTGAACTTGGTGCATCTAAGCAATTTAAGGAATTAAGATGCCTTGGTGCAACCAGGTATTTGAGGGGAGTCTCCTTGATGTTTTTGATGTGGTTTTTTGTGTTTTAACACCTTTTAAATGTTTATTGTAAGTGGGCTTCTTGAGAGTAGTATAAATTGCCTTAACTAGGCAATTAGGAGTCTAGTTTGGAATATTTTAAAAATTAGTTGTTTCCAACATCCAACTAATTCAAAAATCAGTTGGAGGGATTTGGAAAGAGGTTTGAAAGGTTGAAATAGGCCTCTTCTGGTCGAGGCATGTTGATTTTGAAGTTTGGAGAAAGTTTGAATAAAGAGAAACCATGTTTTCCTTTATTTTTTGTGTGTAAAATTGCTGCTAAAACGCGTGGTACAGAATTATTATGTACTGTACAGGCTGAAGAAAATAATGGATCGATAGATAATTGAACTACCTTTCTTTTGGTGGTGGTTTGAGCCTTTTTCATTAAGAATTGAAAGAGATATTCACGTTTTACTAAAAGTGGTCTGGAAAACCCTCAAAATTCAGGTTTGGTCTAAAAAGCTTTATAACTCGCCTTCTCCACTTGCTCATGGCCTGATTTTTGGTGGGAAGGCAAGGAAGATCATGTAATTTATGTTATTGAAGGTCTTGGAGGATGGAAGGGCTTCTGGTGCAACTTTTGAGCAACCCTAGGCTTGGCATCTCTATGTGACAAGCCAAAATTTGTTGAAAAAAATCTGATTTGAGGTAAGATTTGTGAGTTTTCTATTTTGTGTTGCTTGGGATCAGTTGAATGAGTTTATTGAAGGTATAGGAATGCATTCATTGGCTTAGGGGTGTTGGGGTGTGCCAAGGTAACCATACTTGCATTGAAAAGTGTATTTTAGGCCTCCTTGTAGCATTATAAAACATGTCATTTGTTGCCCTTTGTGTTGGAGTCAAAACTTGTGGTTTTGGGGGTTTGTGGAGGATAGTATCAAGTGTCAAAAACCAGTGAGTTTGGCCTCGTTTCATTCACTAGAAGGATTTTATGTTGACTGTCCCATTAGATAGGGCTACAAGGGCTACAAGGCATAATATGGCAGCAATAGATGAAAGAGTGTTCCAAAGGGAGAAGTCTTGTTTGTTGGCTTAGTTTAGCCATGTTAAGAGATTATGAGTCATTTCCAAGCCTCTTGATTGTATTTGGGTGTGTGGAGTTAAAATAATGCTTAATTTTCTCATTAGTTGATGGTGTATTAAGGAGTTTATTTGAGCATATTTGAGAGAAGCTCTTAAGAGACTGTCTTCCCCTGCCACTCTACATCAGTCCAACAAGCCCAACAGACAAAAGAATGATGATCGTTGCCCCATTCCTATCTCTCTAAATCCTTTGTTCAGATATCATCGAGAGGTCCTTGGAATGAGCGCAATAAGATAAATCAAAAGAAACAGATCAAGTACGCAAACAAGCCAATGTTCTTCATACCTTCAGCCAGAGGGATGTGTTTTGATAGGATAAGATCCAAAGTGATATCCAAAATGATGCCCATTGTCAGAACGATATATCCTAGGACATGCATTGTATAGGATGATGATGGTTTGATAAGTTGATTGATAGGTTGTTGATATAAGGTTGATTGACATGTTTGCGATTGATGAAGAGTTTGATTTTGTTTTAACAGTTTGTTGTTTCGATTTAGATTTTACGATTGAAGTTTTCTTTTTGCCGATTGTTGTGCTTGTTTCTATTTGTTTTGCCAAAAGGATGAAGGTGACGATGATTTATTATGGATGATTGATTATTGCGGGTGCAAGCGAGATGAGATGGATGGATTTTTCAAATATTTGGATGTGTTTGACATTTTGAAATGTTTTGAGGCTATTTTTTGGTATTTTTTGAGATTTTCAAATGTTTTGAATTTTTATTTTTCGAATGATTTTTGGATTTTGTGTTTTTTTTTTGAATGTTTTCGGATTTTGATGTTTTGGATGTTTTTGAATTTTTGATGTTTTTTTGAATGTTTTTGGATTTTTATGTCTTGGGGGCTGATCAGAGATGAGCCTTGCCTACATTTAAGCTCAGAGACGACGTAGTTCAGATACTAATGTTTTTGACGTTTTTTGTTTTTTGAATGTTTATGGATTTTGATGTGTTTTGAATTTTTTTCAATTTTTTGATGTTTTGGTGTTTTTTTGGATTTTTCGCATGATTTTGATGATTTGGTATGGACATGTGTGATGATATCAGTTCTCTTTTTAGGATTTTGTTGAAAATCAAGCTAAGGTTGATTGATCAGATCGATGGATTAATGATGATGATAGCATTGTTGAGGATACACAACAATGCAAGGATTGGTTGATCAACATTGATGATGATAACATTGTTGAGGATGCACAACAATGCAAGGATAGTGTTAAGCAACACAAGGATTTGGGAAAGATATCCCCAAGATGATGATTTTTTGATTGGATTTGATTGATCATGATTGATGAAGCTTGATTTAGAACAAAAGTTATTAAGATGATTTGACGTGATGTTTGAAGGGTGCATTTGATGCAACTGATATTGGTTGTTTGGATTGATGTTCGATTGAAGATGAAGCTTGATAAGGACATGTTTTCATCAAAATATGCCATGGGCTAGTGATTTGGATTTTTTCTCACAAGTGGTGGACCAGTTTGATTTCATGTTTGCCAGTGTCCGGATCACCATATAAGTCGGAGGACATAGACCAATATTTATTCTTAAAGCAAGATGTACATATCTGCTCCCAATGTCTAGCAATGTATAGAATGCAATGGGATGGATGCTTGGATAGGTGTATGGATGGATGGATATGGATTACGCAAAGGATGCCAAGGATTATATTGCAATAAGATAAGGTGTTCAGATAACAAATGCTTATTGGATAATGGTTCATGGCTCAGATAATGCTACATAGGATAGGACCAATGAAAACGAACCATGTCAAGATGTTTACCATAAGCAAGTGTAAAGCGTCCCCCAAAATTTTATCAAGATCAAGATAACTAAGATGATGGATGCAGATATATGCGAATGGATTGGATAAATGGTTCATGGATGGATGGATTTATTATGGATAAGATGCATGGAATGCTCAATTTATTATGGATGGGATGAGATGCTTTCAACTGAACTGGCGCACATAGATGCGCAATTCTACACATGACGCCTGTTTGCCAAGTTTTCATCATGGTCTTGCCCAAAGTTCCACCATAGTGGTTTTCACTAGAGGACAATTTTTATCTTTACTGTTTTCAATCCTTTTTTTGATTTTTTTGGGATTTTTTTTCTTTTTTTTCTTTTTTTGATTTTTTTCTAAAGATTTTAAGCTCATGCTAAATCATGAGGTGTTGTTGATGTAGATGCCCCTGTCATAATGTGCCATCGATATCTTTCTTGAAGAAGCTGCTTTGCTAAGATAGGTGCACTTGAATGCAACTTTTTGGATTCTTGATTTGCTTTATTGATACCAGGGTTAACTTTGTCTTTATGCACACATCACAATAGAGTTCCCTTTGAATCCTTATGATGAAGGGTCATTGCCAATACATGGTCAATGTGAGAATTGGATATCATGCGTGGAGGAATGGATGGAGTGTGTTTAGGTATAGGAGATGGATTGGTTGACAGCTTGGAATCTTTGACTCTCCAAACTTGGGAAGATGAGCAATGATAGGTGGATACAGAAGTGTGCATGGAATTAGGACCAACTGCTTGATACACTTTGTACGTTGCTTGAAAAGCCTACTTTTTCTTTTGCAGACATCCTTGATAGATACTTTTCCCTCTTTTATTTTTCCCCATAGTTTCTTTGACTAATGGATTTTGATAGGGATGGTCTTTCTTTGTATTCTTTGGTATCCATATGTATTTGTTTTGTCCATTATGCTTGTCAGCTTCTTTTGCTTTGATAACATTCTTCATACTCTCATTCAAATATTTCCTTTGATGTTGGTCCCAATTCATGGATGGGGTGATGGGTGGATGAAGATTCATGATGTGGCTGGTTGTAGTATTGACATTAGTTTCATCATAAGGACTTTTTGTGCTCCCTATGTTGACGTTTGCTTGAGACGAACTTGCCCCCAATATGGTGATAGTATCACTTTTATTCCTTGATTCTACTTGTTTTGAGATATCTTTTTCAGTAAACATGCTCTGACAAATGACCACCGTAGGTGACGTTGTTTCAATTTGTTGCTCCGCTAACTTTGGATGTTCTATCTGACTTGTTTCCTTGAGCTGATAATGATGGATATCTTTATTCATGATGTCCTCAATCTGAGTTTGGGACATATTTGATCCTAATGTTGACAACTCCATTTGATTGTAGGAGTTAAGAATCTGCTCTTTTTGTGTAACACAATCTTGTTCTAGCTGAAGATCATCTGCGTGTCCATCCATAGAAAGCATCTCATGGGTAGATGGAGGAGTAAGTGCTATGTGGATGTGATCATCTTGTGTGGATAGGAGAATATCCATTAGATCATTGTAGTATCTTGGAGATACAAATTTTTGATATTGATTTATTTTGGGATTGCTCTCGATATGCTTTGGATCAAGATCTTGACATGGGTCGGTTTCAAAGGATGGATCGCTTACAAATGGTGCTTGGATATCTTCATTAGACATGGTAAGTGGTTCAACATCCTCAAGTGTTGAGTTTAGGGTTCCTTTAGTATCTATAGCCATGAGGTCGAAGGATGTCAACATGTCTTGGAAGGGACCATTGCTAGACCTTGGTGAAATATTTTGATCATGCTTTTGGATAACTTCTTGAGATATGTCTTCTAACTCATAAGGTGATGTAGACACATTTTCAACATGATCATAGGTCAACGGATTGTGCATTATTTCAATAGGATCAAATAATCCTAGCACTCCTTGAAAGAGATCATTAAAAAGTGGCTCTTGATGTATGGTGAGTTGATCATCGGATTGTGTAGATAATCCTCAATGTGCTCCTCGATGGAGAGGTTTTGATCATTTTTTTTGACAATTGCGGTGGAGAGATTGTGAATGTCTTCTTCCATAGAGTTAAGTGATGTTGATATTCCTTGAATTGGCTCATTGTTGAGTTTTGTTGCTGGATTTTGATTGTGATTCAAAAGTGACTCTCAACATATGTCGATTTGATCATTGGATGAAGTAAACATGTGCTCAGTGATGGATTGATCTTGATCCTTGTTTTCAATAGTTGTCATCTTTTGTGTTTGTGCTCTTGTTGGTCGGGTAGCTTGAGATTGTTGAAGCCCTTGTTGGTAGGCTTGATGTGCTTTTATTGCGATGCTATGATATTGACTTATTGCACTTGGTTTTGGCAGTAGTGGTGGTGTATTTGGAATCATGTTGGATGCGGTGAAAAGTGATTGAGATACACTTGGAGCGATAGTGAGTGTTTGAGATGTGATGGGAATGATAGTGGTGGTTGGAATGATTGAAGGGATAGTGATGGTTGGAATGACCAAGGTGATAGGCCCTTGGGAGACCCTATTTTGATTTGGGATCAATGTTTTTGTCTGATTAGATACTATCCATTGGTGTGATGTCGATGGTATATTCGAAGGATTTTACGTGATGGTTTGATTGACGTTAGGTGGATTGATTTGGGTGGATTGATTGCTACTAGGTAAAGGGGGAAGCCCTAAACCAAGGAATGATGTTGGTAATAGTGGTGGAGATTTCCCTTGGCGCAATGCCTCAACTATTTTGGAAAGTGCAGCGATTTGATTTATCCAAATTTGTTCTTGATTTCGATCTTGACTCCCTTGATATAGTTGATTTGGCTCTTGTTCATGCAAATTTGGAATGTTCCCTTGTGGTGTTTGAATGGGAGGATGGACAAACTGATATTGGATAATGTTCTGATTTGGGTTGATGCTCAGATTTGCTAGGATAGGTTGGAATTGACCATTGTTCATGTTGGGAACATTCGTATAATTTTCAAATGTATCCATCCCAAAGTTTGCTAGATGAATTTTTTGAAAACTTGTACTTGGTGCCTTCTCATTTGGTTTGTAGGGATTTGGTGGGATGACATTGTTCGTTTCAAGGTTCATGCATTGATTGTTCGATTGATAGACTTGTAGTTTTAGGTTTAGATCTCCCAATGGGAAATGTGTTCCAATATTTGAATTGGGCATACTCACACTTGTTGTTCTATTGACATTTGTCGAGGGTAATGGTCCCATGTATGGATTGCATAAGTGTGAGTTTTGATAATCAATCAACATTGCAAGGCTTTGAAGATTCAATTGGTTTGGATTGCTCAAGATGTATGGATCAAGTTTGTATTCCATGTTCTCCTTGTGTTTTGACCTTGTTGCAAAAGTAACCTCTAAGGTTCTTAGGACTAATGACAAGATGAAGGATGAAAGGTGGATGATATGAGTGATGCACATTTTAGGAACTTTGGATCAAAGCTAGACTTAGGGTTTGATTTTGATTTTGTTTGATTTGGATGATGAACTTGTAAACCCTAAGATGTTGGATGTGATCTTAGGATGAACTTGTTCAAAGGATGGTTGATTTAATTAAATGTATGAGAAAGGATGCATTCCCACATACCTAATTAAACAAATGACTTTGATTTGATTTAAGGATGATTTACCCAAGTCTAGAATGATGTTTTCAAAAGCTCTAAAGTTGTTTGGATGGATGAATTTTGATAGATGTTTGGGATGGATGAAGTGTTTGATTTGATCCTAAAAGATTTAGAGAGACTTTGTTTACTAGGCCAAGGTATTGAAGAACACACTTTTCTCTAAGAGCAATCAAAAAGACCAATATGATCAAAAGATATCAAGCACATGTGTGGGGTCCAATTTGTTACCTTTGCTTAATGAGTACTTTTTACCACAAACACACTTCTTGATTAGGTTTCAAACTGAATGTCCAATGTCACAACTTCTTGTGGTCCCACAAAGTGCTATGTGGAAGTTCCAAGAAATTAGGACAAAGGTTGCCTAATGTTGACCTTCGTAAGAGCAAATTAAGATGTAAACCCAATTACTTAGAAACCTCTAAGGACATAATCCCAAGGGTAAGCAATAGTTCTTGGGCTTTGTCAAAGGTATTTTCTCTAACTAAGGGGTTTGAAATTTTGATGATGATGTTGAATGTTGGTTTTCTAATGTTTTTGATAAACACACTGTGTTTTCAAACAAGCAAGTACAAACCCTATGGATGTGTAAGACAATATTTGTTGAATCCCCACTTGGACAAGTCTAGCTATGCTTATCTTTAGCGAATGGTTAGATGCTTGACCCCACTGGCTCCCCTCCACGGCTCATTAACGCACGGAGCCAAGCATCAACACCCATGAAACCCCATGGCACTTTTCCATTTACTAAATCGTAAAAGTGTGGGGGCTTCGGAATGACCATTCTTGCAAATAGATCAAGGATTTTGGCAAATTCTAGCACATGGGTTCTAGTAAGGACTTTCCGTTTGTGGAGATTGACCCATTCGGCAAGAGTCCCCTTTCAGATCCATCTTGTTAGAGCCAACCACATGATAATGGCGTTTAACCAATACCCACATTTATATCCCAGCTAGAAATACTCTTGGCTTTAGAGTGTTACTGGTTGAGTCATTCCCTTGGGTGAGTACTTTTTCCCCAAGGAAGGCCCTCTAAGATAAATAAAAGCAAGCAAAGACACAATCCGTAACTCGATCAATCTTTGATGGCACAAAGAAAGAGAATGTATGCAAAAATTCCCCTACTCACACTTGCACAAGATGTTCAATTTTAAACCCAAATCGAAGTGTTTCAAAGCAATAAAATGCATTTTGAGTGTTTCTCTTGCACCCTAGATCGCACTAAGCGCAAGGGGAGAGGATACGCACTCAAAATGCACCAAAGACAAAATCACACAATTCAAGCACTTGTTCATTTTATAGCCTTCAAAGAAATTGTGTGATTTGTTTTAAGCACCAAATGAAATATGAAGATTGCTTGTCCAATTTTAGCCCAAATTGAAATCTAGTCAGTTTCTAAGGTTCAATTTTAATCCAACATTGAAAGAAAACAATGATCTAGTTGGGTTAAAACAGAAAATTAAAGCATGAAATAGAAGCCTTTAAGCATTTAAAAATGCTTTTGTGAGTTTCAAATTTGATGCTTAATTCTTCAACTCTAACTTTGCTTTCGTTTTCACCTTATTCCACTCCTCAATTCCAATGCTTGACTTTGATGTTAACCTTCACCTTGCATCAAGTTGTGTAGATGATGGAGATGATGGAGTGAAATGGACAAGATCAATTCTCAAATGAAGAGAGTGACCTTGCAAGAGATTGTGGAGAACTTGATGAAAAAAGAAGCCTTTGATTTATAGATTTTCTTGATGAGGGATTGGCCAAGATGGTGAATGTGGGACTAAAGATCCTCCAATGAGAAGAGGACACTTGTCAATTGGTTATAGGCCAATGGTTGTGCAAGATTTGGGAAGAGTGACCATGAGAGGGAGAATTTGAATTCAAATTTTGCAATAAATTTTGAGAGGGGGACAAGAAAAACAGCAATAAATGCAATGTTGGACTTTTCATGTTAAGGGAAAATGAGGGTTTTTTAATAAATCAATAAAATTGATTTATTTGTGCAAGTGGAGATATCTAGAGAATGCAAGTGGGTGAGATTAGCATTAGATCAAGATTAATTAGCTAGGATGATGATTAGGATGAGTTTGAGCTCTTTGACTTAGATATTTGATTTATTTAAATCAAGAAGGATGGAATATGCATTATGATGGATGTTTGATTTATTTGATTAAAGCTGATGACTTTAGGAGATTGAAAAATAAAATTGATTTATTTATTTGATGAGCGAATGTGATGCATAATGTCAATTTGACGTGTCTACAGGAGCAAAAATATGCAACTGAAGAATGAAGAACTGGAGCGGCTTTTCCTTGAGTATATTCAAGGAATGGCACTGAAGAATGAAGAGCTGGAGCACCAATAGGCTCAATATGAGAAAACAATACAAGAGAAAGAGGGCCAAATTTAAAGGCCTAAAAGCTCAAATAGAGAAGGAACTTTGGGAGACAAAGGATTCTCTAGACGAGCAATTAGCAAATCACTCCCGAGCCAAGGAGAACTGGAATAAAGAAATGAGCAGCTCTGTAGAGCAGCTAGTGTCTGAGAAAAGAAAAAGGGTGGAATTGGTTGAAGCTATTATTTCAAAAGATGAGGAGATTGCTTCTCTTAAAGGCTCTCTCCTGCCTCCCTCTACATAGCGAGACATTATTCTGCTGATTAGGGAATTGTACATTTCCCACTGGGAAAATATTAAATCCTTTTGCTTAACACTGCAGCCTACCCTCTAATTCATCACCAAGGCATCGAGGCTAACCTAGGAGGCCCATGATATGGTTGAGCAATTCTCGCGGTTCATCTTGGAAAAGGTTCATGACGCCAAAGATCTGCTCATCAAGCTATACTCAGTCTCTAATGAGAGCCTGGTCGGAGCGGGTATTGAGGATCAGGATGCTGCTGCTCAAACGAAAAACAAATTCATCCATTGTCACTCTGCCTTCCAGTACACCAAGGCAACTGTGGCCATTCTGAGTAAGAAAATGGGTGGCATACGAGGAAGTTTCTTTGAGTTAAGTAGGATGGGATTACCGTGCCCGTTCCTTGAGGATGGCTCTATTGCCACGACCGAGCAGATTGTGGAAAAGATAGAAGAGAAGGAAAATGACCTGAAGGCTTTTAGGGATTTCAGCCATCCTCCCACGGCGACCGACATTGAGGGATTCATTCATCCACTCTAACAGCTACTATTTCATATACAAGCAGAGGTCGGTCTACCCAATGTGTTGCCTCACAAAGTAACTATTGATCTAAGTGGAGCACAGGAGAATTTGTACAGCATAGTGAAGTCATTTGAGGATGAATGGTTGCCTTTTCAGGAGGCTCTTTCCAATCTCTAACTCCATTGGCCTAATGAAATGACACTCTGGTTTGCAGAACCAGAGAAATTTTGGGTTCTCGATTCCTTGGTCAAAACACCCCTGATAGTCGCCAAAAGCTGTTAATAAATATTTAACCAGTTCCCTTCGGGTTTATTTTTCAATGCGCCAGCCTGTGCATTACCAAGTCTACTCAGCATTTTTAGCAAGGTTTTGATCTGCCGCTCCACGTGTCTACTCTAGGCAACTTCGAGTATCAGCATTCCCTTCGAATCCCGGGAAACTCTGTTGTGCTTCCATGTGTTGCGGCTGTGGGATACTTTTGTTTCTTGTTCCTTGACACCTCATCGGGTTGCAAAATTTTGCCACGAAGCCCTCATTCCTAAAAGGTGCTAGCAGGCCCCATAGTGGCTGACTATAGTATGCACTTGCTACGTGTCTTATGTTCGCAAATCCTTTAGCGCAAAAATGACTTAGCAACCGCAGGCAGCGAAATGCTGCTATGCGTCTCTATTGTGCCCAGCTGACGATCGTTCCCTCTGTTGTTGGTGAAGGCTCTAGGCTTTTGACACATGTAGCCTTAATGAAAATCCTCTGCAACAAAGGGAGGAAGGTTCATGTGGGTAGCGACAGGCTACCACATGCCTAACTCGTGGGTCTCATACAAAGGTAGGAGATTAATGAACTGAATGAGGCTATTGGCTACTGCGTGTCATAATCATTCATTTAGGAGGGTGACACTTCTCTAACCAAGACCACCACCATCATTGTTGAGGATTCGCTTGTGCTTGGGATGACTGGATGCTTTGTTCTGGATCGATCCTGTTGTAACAGCCTTGGGAATATTCTGATTCAGGCATCATTGCTGGGGATTGCGAGATTTTTTCTGTTACTGCTCTCCGAGGTGATGGGAGGTTTTTAATGCTATATATACTTTTCTCTGTGATGAGAAAAGGGTCTAGAATTTGGAAGAAACATGCTTGTTTTAGTAAAAAGATGCCAGGCCTTTATTACTATTTTATTTAATTGTAAAAACTCTCAGATTGTGCCAATTGTTTGGCCTTTCTATTTTTCATGCTATTTGATCAAACTGTGAACTGTGTTTTTTATTGTCTTGACACTTCATTTGAGAACTTCTATATATGTTGGATACAAGTTTTCTTACCTTGATTATGTCTAAGTACTCTTCTTGTCAGTAGCAATGTATGCAATGTTATTTTATATCAATAAATGAATTGTCTATGCTATAATCTAAAGTCTCTAATGTTTTGGAACACTACAACACCATTCAGGTCCTTAAATCTATGATTTATCATTCTCATCATTAAATCTTGGTGCATCACCTTAGGTTAGACTTTATTTTATTATATCTGCTTCTTTTTCCCTTTCCAAACCCCATTATAGAAGAAGTCAACTTCTCTAAAAATACGGAGGTTACTCAGTTTAGCGCAAAAGGTCCCCCATAAACTAAGTTTCCCATAAGACTCTATTACCTCATCAAATTTTGACATCAACAGTATGATAAAGAAGTGAAGAAAGAAAGTACACAAATAACACTACAAAATAGTATTAAGCTACTCAACCAAATCATAAAGGAGAGGAGTAAAAATGTTACCACCTCCACCAAGAGCTCACTAGCCAATGATGAAGAAAAACATCTTGAACAATCACCATAGCCTAAATTGTGATGAAGGGAGGTGTCACAAAACCTCAAGCCCTTGTTGCAGTGGCTTGTTCCACACTTTTTTAACAAAGTTGATGGAGTGTTGTTGTTGCTACTAGTATGGAGTTCCAAAGTGCTAATTAAAGTGATGGATGAAGTTGAAGTGCTTGAGAATGCAAGAAGAGATTGTGTAGAGGATGAGTTGGATGCTTAGAAGATGAAATGAACAAAGGAAGATTGTTTTTGAAGGTGGGATGAGAGGAATTTCTATTTTTGGGGTTAGTTGGTCGAAGAGGGACGTTACAAACTAACCCCAATGGGAAGTGTTTAATGCCTTTTCCAAATTTAGAAAGTAGGAATTTGTTAGAGATATAAGTGCATGATCTAGATGTCTAAATGCCACATAGACATCTGCATGCCACATGAGCATCCCTGACAAATATTCCTCTACTGACACAAAGGAAAGATGCCAAGTTAAATGAAGGCAGCAGGTTAATGTGTAATTTCACCCTCAGATTTGGCTTTCTAATGTGAGGAAGTGTAAAAGGTAAGGGATGAAAATTCATCCCTATACACATGGCAAGGTTCTAATCACATTACTTCATGTTCATGCTTCATTATCTTATTTCATCATTTGTTTTAATTACTTAAAATGGGTTTGACCAAGGCAAACCTCTACTCCCTAACAATCAACACATTAGTTCTCTTTCTTTCTATGATTGAAGATATAAGGCTTGGAGATCATTGAAGAATAGGTTTCAAACTTGTTGTATTCAGCTCCCTACTTGCAAGGTCAAAATGTTCACAAAAAGTCACTTACAACCCCAAAAATTAGAGTTTTAGATCCAAACACTTGGAGGAACAGAAAGAACATACTGAGAAGTGCAGATCAAAACTTTCAATTTCTAGAAAGGCCAAGCTGGAATCATTCACCAAGAGTGGTGAATGAATTCCACTATATGATTTTTTCAAAGATCTTTGCATATTTGGATACCCATTTGGCTGAAAATTGCTTTGGTACAGTTTTCTAGAATTGGGACTAATTCACCCAGAATGGTGAATGAGTCCCACTAGGCCTTAAAATTAGCAATTTTAGGATTTTAGAGCTCCATTCCATCTCTCTTTGGAGTCTAGGTGCACACTTTTAGTTTCATGTCTTTTTGTTACATTTTTGTTCACTTTTTTAGGTCATTTAGTTCAATTTTTCATATCACATTGTGTTTACCAACATTTTCTTTTCCAAGTTTACACTTGGTGGTGAACCCCTCGTTATACATCATTCAATCTCTACAACCTCCCATTTTTCATATTTCAATCTCCTTTGCATTGAAATCTCAAGGGTTTGTTCTTGAGTGAAAGGTTCAAAAATTGGTCTTTCTCCTTTTAGGTCCAAAACCCTAGAAGCAAAAGAAAGCACCCATATTTTTTCATCATTTAATTTTGGTGAGCCTACATTTGGAACTCCTTATTTTCTAATTTGGAGTCCATCACCATCCTAGATTTAGTTTGCATTAACTTTTCATTAGGGTTTGCATTAGTTAATTGGCATTCTAGTGTTTCAAAATTTTCAATTAGTGGAAGTGCATATAGATTGCATTTTTGCATCTCAAATCATTGGAAATCATCTTCAAATTGCATTTACACTTAGGATACATATCATACAACATAAAAAGCATCAAAATCTTGAAAATTCCCAAAAAAATTGGAAAAAATCCATACTAGGACTCATTTGTCATCTTGGGAAAATTAGTCCCAGAACATATCTGAAACTGCCTTTTACACACCAAAAGCCTTGTTTTTAAGCTTTTGTTTGCTAGCATTGGCTAGTTGTTTCATTGGGTTGACTTTCTATTACATGAATTTTCACTAAATCTAGCTTAAATTAGTCCATTTCAAGCATTTCTTCATTTCAAATTTGCATTCACAACATTCCATTTTCATATCATTGCATAATGTAATAAAAAAACTATCTTGCTTGAAAATTGAAAATTGCATTTAATTTTAAGTCCTTACATTTTATTTTAAGTTTTCATATATTACTTTTCAAAAATGTTAGTTTTGATCTTCTCCAAGTTTGCAAAGAAAAATTTAGTTAATAAGCATATGTTAGTCGTTCATTCAATGCATTCCCTAGTTATAAGAGTCTCTTGTTGGGGGTATGTGCAAGATCATGATGGGCCAAAAAGTGGCGATATGATGGGTATGTGTAGGGTATGTGACTGATGACTTTTTTTACCCAAAATTGATGAAACGAAAAGGGTTTTTAAAGGAGATTCTCAGCTTTCCACCAATATAAATTATGCTTTATTTTGAATTTAATAAATAATTACTATCCATTTTCTATTTGAATTGCGACTAAAGTCCTGATTGATAGGCTAATTGGAAAACATCTATAGCTTTCAAATGGTATCACATTTTTTGAATCTGAAATATGTGTCACATTCAATGCTTTGCATACTATAGGATTAAAAAGAAAGTGAATTTCATGAATTTTTGACCAAGTTAAGGTGGTAAGACATATGAGTTTTTATACTTTTTTAAAATTGTAATAAAAAATTCATAATTAATTATTTACTTGGAAAAAAATTGCAAAAGAATATGTATCACATCCAAACATGAGTACTCTACTTATACTAAAATATTATAAAAAAATATTATCATTTTATTGTGGTTAGGGTGGTTAGACAGACACCTACTTCTTATTTTTTACCTGAAATTTAACTACTACTGCATTGAAATTTCAAATTTTCACCAAAAAACTTTTTTTTTTTTTAAATAAACCTAGTAGTTTAGAAACTATATTCAATTTGCTACAAATTCTATTCTTACATATTTTTGAAATAATATAGATAAATTATTCAAATTTTTACATCAAGCTGCCTAATTCTAATTTTTTTTATTTTTTTGCCACTTAAGGGCCTATTTTTTCCATGACATGATCCTGCACATACCCTTGGACTATTGTTGTCATTGATGTCAAAAGTGAAAATAATGTAAGGGAGATTTTTGGCATATTGACTAGGTTTCTCGAGAGCTTTTCAGAAAAGTATTGGGTAGGTCGTGATGTCAATGAAAATGTCTTCATTCATTGGTTCATGCTCTCAATCTAAGGCCAAAGTTGTAAGGAGTCGCAAAGTTCCAAGTTTCCCTAACCTATGTCATCGGGTTCTCAAGTTTTGTAACCTACGGACTTGGTGACTTAGCTAATGGAGTGATAAGGAGGGTGAAAATGAATGGAGTCGTGGAGTTCCAAGTTTTCCTAACCTATGTCGCGGGGTTCTCAAGTTTTGAAACCTCTCGACTTAGCTACTATTTTTAGAGAAAGTCTCATTGACTTATCCCAATGAGAAAAGTGATAGAGGAAACATAACAGGGAGACCAAGTATGTCAGAAAGTCACTAGGAAATGATTAAAAGGATTTCTAATGGTCCAGACCACTTGGAGTGTTGGGATTTAATATTTAAGTCTTTTTGAGGAGACTTGTTGAGAATATTGTAGATTCCCTTTTGATGCTCTGGAATTGCACAAGCGGTGGAAATGTGTCTTGGTGGGACCTTATCTACATGGATGGTGACGTTGATTGTATGGAAGTGACATGGATGTTGCGTGGATGGTGGGGACCACTTGAGAAATGGGATAGGAGTATGATGCTGACTGTGGGACCCGAGTGTTATGATGGTTAACAGATGGCAATGAATGATTGCTTGATATGTCATTTTGCATTGGTGTTGCAAATGACCTAGTGATGACATTTAGGTTGTGGGTCTGGTTAGATAAAATGGCAAGCATATCAGTGTGACCTGCTTGTATTGGTGGGAGTCTGAATGAAGTCCTAATGACTGGACAATATGATAAATTGATGAAGGTGGTTTAAGCGACCAATTATCCAATGGTCAGAGTTTAAAGACACAATAGTGAATGTTGATCAAGAGATCAAGGTGTGAAGGTGTTGATCAACGACCAGAGTTCAAATGTAGAGATCTGAAATGACTATGTCAAGTGTAAATAAGTGTTTGGTATGAAAACTAACACAAGAGATAGAATTAATTTGTCAACTATCTCAGCGACCATGTAAAGGAAGAATTGATATGTTAAGTAGTGGCACAATTTTCAAAAGATTCAAAGATCGAATCAGATCGAATGATCGCAAGAATGCATTAAATGCATATCAGATTCTAGGGTCTGACATAATGTTATTCTTAGAAAGGTATGTGTAGGATCATGATGGGCCAGAAAGTGGCGATATGTAAGTGATATGATGGCCCATGTGGCTAATGACCTATTTTTACTCCAAAATTGATGAAACAAAAAGGGTTTTTAAAGGATATTCTCAACTTTCCACCAATATAAATTATGCTTTACTTTGAATTTAATAAATAATTATTATTCATTTTCTATTTGAATTACGACTAAAGCCCTAATTGATAGGCTGATTGAAAAACGTCTATAGCTTTCAAACGATATCACATTTTTTGAATCCAAAACATGCGTCACATTATATGCTTCACATACTATAGGATTAAAAAAAAATGAATTTCATGAAGTTTTGACCAAGTTAAGGTGGTCAAACATACGAGCTTTTATATTTTTAAAAGTTGTAATAAAAAATTCATAATTAATTGTTTACTTGGAAAAAAATTACAAAAAAATATGCATCACATCAAGACATAGTCCTCTACTTGTATCTAAAATCTTATAAAAAAATATTATCATTTTATTGTGGTTAGGGTGGTCAGACACACACCTACTTCTTATTTTTTCCCTGAAATTTAAGTACTAGTACATTGAAATTTCAAATTTTCACCAGATAGATTTTTATTTTTTAAAAATAAACCTAGTAGTTTACAAAATAAATTCAATTTTCTACATATTATATTCTTACATATTTTTGAAATAATATAGATAACATATTCAAATTTTTATGTCAAGTTTCCTAACTCTAATTTTTCTAAATTTTTTGCCACTTAAGGGCCTGCTTTTTCCATGATGATCCTGCACATACCCAGAAAATTCTCTGTTACAAAATAAAATGTTGTGTGACATGATGCAGAGGTATGGTGATTTATGATGAGCTAGACAGTAAGTGTTGGGCACAATGCTCTGACAATTATGGAAGTAGGTGAAAAACCCTAACAGTGATTCCAATGTATATGAATTGAATGAGGGGAATTATTGAGATATGGAGAATGAATGAGAGTATCTGAATACAAAGGAAGGTGAACTATAGCATAAAGCAGAATCTAAAAATTCATTTAGCTAGTTATAGTGAAGGGAGAACTGAGAGAGAGCTTATGTATTGAATTGATGCATTGTAGGTTATGTAGAACCATTTTATGCATAGTATATTGCAAAACTTTGTATGAGGTTGTAGCCTCCATTTTGCACTGATTTGTACCTCAAAATAGGGTGTAGTAGCATCCTTGAAGTTGTAGCTTCTAAACAAGGAGTTGTTGCTTCCTTGGGTTGCATCGCTAAACATTGTAACTAAACTTTGAAGCTTGTGAGGCTGGACTAGGACAATAGATCTTAGTAGCATTTCTCACTATGGTTTTTCCTATCTTGGGTTTTCCACATACATATTGTGTTATGTGTTGATCTCTCTTATGCTTGTGGCTATTAAATCTATTAGTATTTCAATATACACATTTGAAGTTAAGGTTGAATCTGCAAAAGGGTTGAAGAACTAAAATTTTAAATATCTATTGATTCACCCCCCTCTTAATAGATCATTGTGTTCTAACAATTGGTATCAGAGCACCAGGTTCCCTAGGAGAAGATTAACCAACTTGGGTAGATCTTGGATAGGTGAACACAATGGCATTTTAGGAAGGCTCAAACAAGACACCTAGGTTTGATGGAATAAACTATGCTAAATGGAGTTCATTAATGGGAGGATACTTAGTCTCTCTTGTCTGGGCACGTGTTGAGATCCAATATACTATTCCTACTGATCCTACAACAAAGAAGATTCATGAGGACAATATTAAAGCTTGGTTTATTATTATGAACAATTTGTCTGACTCTATGCATAGCAAAGTTATGCATTGTAAAACTACTTATGATTTCTAGGAAAAACTTAAGAAAATATATGAAGGTGACACCAAAGTGAAGTTGGAAAAGTTACAAGTGCTACGAGAAAAATTTGAAGGCTTGACGATGACCAAAGAAGAGAAGATTGTAGACTATCTTCATAGAGTTGATGATGTGGTAAATGCCTTTAAAGGATATGGTGTAGATCTGAAGAAGAAGATGTTGTGTTGAAAGTTCTCAGGTCCATGACAACTAAATATGATGCCAAGATTTGTGCTATTAAAGAGGGAAGAGAAATTGATAAACTTACTCTTGATGAGGTGCATGGCATAAGTATTGCATATGAAATGAGAATGCCAAGTGTTGAATCATCTAGGAGAGAAGATGCATTTAAGGTTGTCAAGAAAGACCAAGATGAAGCTGATAAGAAAGAAAAAGTTGTTGTCATTACATCTGATTGTGAACAAATTGATGGGGAAGAAGCAAATTTCATAAGAAGGCTAAGAAGAGGATCCAACAAGTATAAAGGTATGCTTTATCTTAAGTGTTTTAATTGTGGTAGAATAGGTCATTTTTCTTCAAAGTGTCCATATGCTAAAGAAGACAGTTCCAAGCAAGAATTTGATAGTAGAAAGAAGAAATAATTCTACCCTAAAAGAAAGAACTTTGGAAAGAAGAAGAAGAAGAGCTTGCACATCAATAAAGAAATGGAAGTTTTTGATGCTAGTGATTGTTTAGAATAGGATCAAGGCCATGCTCTTGTAATGAGAGATGATAGAAGATAATTTGTATTCATGGCTAAAGAAACTAAGGATCAAGAAGATGCACAAATTGAGGACTCATATGAAGGAGAAGAGGAGGCAGTTGTTGATCTTGAATGAGAGATAATTAGTTCTCATGAAGATATTGATGAACTAAGAGACAAATATGATGATCTTAAGAGAGAAAACAAGAAGCTAAAAAGGAATTCTCAAAAGGAGACTGACAGATTAACACAAGAACTTGAAGAGTCCAATAAGGTGTTAGTAGGACATAAAAAGTTCATGTAGAAGAGCTTAAAAGAATTGAGGATGTCCTGAAATATAAATTGTAGTATGAGATGGATAGATGCTTGAAACTTGAGGTAGAAATAGTTTCCCTAAGGAAAGAATTGGAGAAGGCCAATGAGTAGATCAGAAATGGACTAAAGTTGAAAGGTGGTACAAATATTCTGAATGAATTGATAAGTACACAAAACCCTGCAAATAAAGAGAAATTTGGTTTAGGTTTGGAAAAAGGGAAGAATTCATTTATGGATATCTCTACAAAAATTTATGAAAGATTTAGAGCAGGAGAAAAATCAGTCCTAAGTGAAGAAAAATCTAAAAAAGAGAAAGCTCCTAAAGATGAACAAAAATCTGATAAAGAAAAGAAATCAATAGAAGTCAAGGAGGACAACCAGAAAGTTCCTGATCAACAAAAGAAGATGCAGAACATAAAAAGAGCAGACAATGACGGATTTGTAAGAGTACATTATCCAAGGAGGCCTAGACAAAGAAGATCACCCCATCTAGCTAAAGGAAACTACATGACTAGGTACTCATAGTATTTCAATGGGTATTGCTATATCTGTAAGAATTTTGGTCATAGGGCTAGAGAATGTAGAATCATTCCAAGGAAGAATACAAAATTTTCAAGCAAGAATCCATTTGTTCCCTTGGTTGATATGGATATAATTCATTATAGTTGCAAAAACTTTGGTCATATAGCTAGAAACTATAGAGCAATATTTACAGGACCAAGTGTGAAATCTAAGAAGAAGAAATCCTCACCTGCTAATAAAGAGAATGAAAATAAGGCTTTTGAGATAGAAGAAAAGAAAACTAAGAAGAAGCCCAAGAGGATATGGAAGGAGAAAGAGCAGGGACTTGTGTCACTCAATCTATGATTTCCCAAATGGATTTACATGCAAAGGAACAAGATCTATGGATTGTTGATAGTGGCTACTCCAAGCACATGACTGGAGATAAAAGGAAATTTACTAAGCTTGAAATGAAAAAAGGAGATTCAATAAGTCTAGGTGATAATACTGCTATCAAGATCTATGGTAAAGGAAATCTGATTATATATGGAAAGAACAAAACTAAATATGTGCTCTATGTGGAAGGTCTAAAACACAATCTTCTTAGTGTTAGCCAAATGTGTGATAATGGATACAAAGTTGTATTTGATTCTAAAGGTTGCAAGATAAGATTGAATGGTAAGGAAATTTCTCAAGGGATGAGGACTAATAGTAATCTCTACAATCTATGTGAAGTGGAAGGTCAAACATGTCTAATCAGTCAAGTAGATGAAATTTGGTTGTGGCAGAGAAGACTAGGACATGTAAATTTTAACTTGGTGAAAATAAGTTCAAAAGACCTAGTTAGAAATATGCCTAAGATTGCAAAGCCTGATAACATTATCTGTCAAGGCTATCAACAAGGAAAGAAAACAAAGTCTAAATTTCCCACAAAGGATTACTATACTATGAAATCCTTGGAAACAATCTATGCTGATCTATGTGGGCCAATGAGGACAAGAGAGTTTCAAGGAGAAAGATATTTCATGTTGTTTATTGATGACTATACCATAATGGCATATGTTATAAGAAGCAGGTAGAGAATATGACTGGGACAAGAATCAAATGTCTTATGTTAGACAATGGTGGAGAATTCATGTCAAGAGAATTCATGGAATATTGTGAAGATCATGGAATCAAGCACCAATATTCAGCCCCAAGAACACCACAACAAAATGGTGTGATAGAGAGAAGAAATAGAATTGTGAAGGAGATGGCCAAGGCTATGTTGAATGAGGAAAACTTGTTAGATACATTTTGGAAATAAGCATTAAAAACTTCTATAGACATTTAGAATAGAGCACTTATAAGATCTAACAGTGGTAGAACACCATATGAATTATGGTTTGGTCGGCCCGCATCAGTCATACATTTTAAGGTATTTGGTAGTAAGTGGTATATTAAAAGAGAATATGACAACTTAGGAATTTTTGAGTCAAGATGTGATGATGGGATATTCTTGTTGTATTCCAACCAAGGAAAAGCTTATAAGTGTTATAATAAAAGATTACATAGAATTATAAAGAGTGTACATGTCAAGGTTGATGAAAGTGCGAATCAGGGTCAGCCTAGCAGAAACAATCTTGAAAGTAAGTCAGATGAAGATGGCATAGGATCACAAGTTGAAGACAAGGGACAAGAAAAAGAGAATGAGCAAGAGGTTTAATGCACTCCTACAAAATATGTGCAAAAAGATCATCCTGGAGATCAGATAATCGGTGACAAGAATGCAGGAGTGCAAACTAGAAGGAGACTTGCAAAGGATAAGGAACATGTAATCTTTGCTATCTTTTCTCAGATTGAATCAAAAAAATTTGATGAAGCTAGTAAGGATGAAAGCTAGTTAAGAGCAATGGAAGAGGAACTCAATCAAATTGAAAAGAAAAAAACTTGGGAATTGGTTCCTAGACCATCAAGCAAGAATATAATTGGCACAAATGGGTATTCAGAAACAAGTTGAATGAACATGGAGTTGTGGTTAGAAACAAAGAAAGATTAGTGTGCAAAGGATATGCACAAGTAGAAGGAATTGATTTTGAAGAAACATTTTCTCTAGTTGCACGATTAGAAGCTATAAGAATGTTTCTTGCATTTTTTGTGCATAAAGGTTTTAAGGTATATGAAATAGATGTCAAATCTGCATTTTTTAAATGGAAACCTTGAAGAGGAAGTATTTATTGAGCATCTAGAAGGTTTTCAACTGTCAAAGGATGATGATTATGTCTACAAATTGAAGAAATCATTGTATGGTTTGAAGCAAGCACCAAGGGCTTGGTATTCAAGATTAGATCAATATCTACAACAACAAGGATTCAAGAAAGGTTGTGCTAATAGCAATCTATATCTCAAATCTGAGGGTAAGAAAATGATCATTGTTGTAGTTTATGTAGATGATATTATATTTGGTGGTAGAAGTGATGTAATGTCCAAAATATTTGCCACAAACATGCAAGATGAGTTTGAAATATCCATGTTAGGAGAACTAAGATTTTTCTTGGTTTGCAAATTACACAAATTGTTAAAGGTATTTTTATATCACAAACCAAGTATGCAAAATAAATGCTTAAAAAGTTTGGAATGAAGGATTGTAAACCAGTCAGTATTCCCATGATTACTAGCTACAAGTTGAGTAAATTAGATGAGTCACCTGATGCAAATTAGACTTTGTATAGATCAATGATTGGAAGTCTACTGTATCTAACTGCATCAAGGCCTGATATAATGCAAGCAGTTTGTATGGTAGCTTAGTTTTTGTTAGAACCAAAGAATCACACATCAATGAAGTAAAGAGAATCTTTAGATACATCAAAAGTACTGTTGACTATGGTTTATGGTATTCCAAATGTAAAGATTTCACATTAACAACATATATAGATGCAGATTGGGCAAGTAGTGTGGATGATAGAAAGAGTACCAGTGGAGGTGCATTCTTCCTGGGGAACAAATTGGTTTCCTGGATGAGCAAAAAGAAAGAATCTATTACTCTTTCTACTACTGAAGCAGAATATGTTGCAACAACTGCTTGTTGCACTCAAGTCTTATGGATGAAGAAAAATTTAATGGACATCAAGGTAGAGTACAATGAGTCCATTTCAATTCTTTGTGACAATTCAAGTTCCATTAATATCTCATGGAATCTGGTGATGCACTCCAGAACAAAGCATATATCAATCAAGTATCACTTCATCAGAGAAAAATTTGCAAATAAATCTAAGTTAGCATGGAGTATATTCCCACCAAGGAACAAGTGGCTGATATACATTTACAAAACCCCTTCCTACAAAGCAGTTTGAATACTTGAGGCAGAAGCTAGGAGTATTTTCTCCCACTTCATATCACTAATATCTAGTGTTAGGGCATGTATCCAATGGGAGCTTCATTGATCAGTTATTCAACCCTGGTTAAGACTAATGTGATCAAGTCATGAAAATTGCAAAATGTCGATCTCCTACAATGATTCAATAACTAAGCCTTTACGACCATGATTCAGAGTTTGGACATCTAATCTGAATAGATATTTCATTCATCATGAAGGTGCATTTAACTTGTCAACCTAGGGATGTAAACTTGAAATGGTTCAACATTGTAAGTGCATTAGGAAGTCTTAGTAGCCATTGCATTCTACAGCTAAGAAACACAATACTGAAAGTAAACTACTTGAAAGGAAATAAAGAAAATGTTGAACATCAACCAACAACTATACTAAGCTGAAATACATAGAAAGAATTATTTTTTTTGTGATAAACAAGGACTACTCTATCTGCTTTGGCTGTAGGAATAGACACTGAATGGACCTCTAGTGGCTGCAGGAATAGTCGATGCCACATTTTGAACTGAGTGTAGAACATGAAATGATAACTAAACTAATTACTCTAAAGAAAGGATTACTCACCAAGTGGGCCCCCTTAGATGAGTATCCACTAAGACTAATACAAAATCAAATGCTTAAAATTAGACTATCATCTCATTCATTGAAAAATATGTAAACAAAGTAGTAGCATGGTTGTATTGAAAATGGAGAATGCTTAATACATTATCAATATCATCTAACAACAACAATCAAGAACTAAGAACCCTCAAGTAGAAGATTCAAATCCTTATTTAAACTACCAGCTAAATAGGGTGGTCAACTCCCACTAATTAAGAGGACACCATTTAGGGAAAACAAGGAAAAGAGTCGCAGAGTGGTTATATCTGCAGGGAATCCAGTCAGATATGCATGCCCGAGTGTGGACTCAGCATTGTAGTAATGCCCGTGATTTCTCAATTCCATAAATACAAGGTGGTTACAATTGTCTATCATGGGGAATCTACTATCATCATCCTTCAGTCGACTCCTTTGAATGATTCCCCTGCATGACCATCTAACGGTTTCCTTTCTCAACTTAGCATCCATAAATTGTGTCATGCATAGCAATGTCAATACGCATAATAATTGCACATCTATAATCACCTTAAAGAACATTCATCAACCAAACATGTAGAATTAATATAGATAATCTACATAATATTCCAATGTCATTAAAAGTTCACAGAGATAGGGTTAAACCCAATGTCAATGGTTTGAGGGAAACATTATGTAAATATTAATACTTAACTACTAAAGTTCATGACACTGCCAGCAAATGGACTATAAATTCTACCCAAAATTTGACTAAAAAATAGGCTCATTATTCCCCCCAACCTAATATATTGTTGGTCCTCCAACAGAGGAAGGGTTGTTCTTTTGTTTGGTCAAAGCTTTGAAGTTTGCAACTGCAAGCTGGCCAACATCTATTGCAGTAGAGTATGAGTTTGGATCCCAAGAAAATCCTCCCAATCTATCAAATTTGTTCCATCTTTACCTTTCTCCAGTAATATCATATTGGTAGAATCTGTAGTTTGGTACTGGCCACATGAGAATGGCTGGCTGGAAAGTCAGGGGAAGCCAAAATCTTCCCTCTGTTTACTAATCTGGATATATCTATCAATTCACTTTAGTGTTGCAGCATAATTGTGAATAGAATGGGGCTCAACTTGTTTTAGCTTATCTGTTAAACTATTTTGCATTGGGCCAGGTATCCTCTTACAAGCTCCTCTTTTGTCATTGCTTTGACCTCATATTCTATGTTGACAACTTCAATCTAGGGCATGATTCTATTACCATAGCTTGGTCTAAGAAGCATCCTGAGCCATTCTCTGTCAATATCCCTTGGGTGGCTTGACTCAACCTTGATGGCCAAGGGAATGTTAGATTCCATTTTCTTATAGGAATTGTTCTTCTCACCCCAACTAATCTCGTTTTGTACCCAAGACATAAACACTCTCAGCTAAATATCCCCAACATATAGCAACGGGTTCCAATCATGATCTTGTGTGACAACATAATTGTGCAAATAGAATTCACATAACAAATTTTTCATCTTAGGGGAAGCAATCCTGTAGGCATCGAAGAATTTGGTAGGAGTTTCAATGGAGGTGTTTAATTTTGAAACAATTTTTGACAACTTGAAAGAGAGATATTTCTCTCTCAAGTGCAGGGCATAAACCCTTGGAGGAGCTCTACATTCTAGAATTTGTGGCACCAGGGTCACAATGTCATCTACTTTCTTCTTCAAAGTAGCAATATCCTCATTTTTCTCCTCAATAATCTCATCCCTCTCTTGGATTTCCTTTTTTACTATCTTCTTTTCCTATTTCCATTCTTCCTCCCTCCTTTCTATTTCTTTCCATAAATTTAAAATTATTGCATGAACCGTAAAATTAGGAGGGTTATGAATTCCTACCAGAGTTTTTGTTGATGGCTACTCCCCATACAGTACTATCTACATGAACTCAAGTTTTCCAATTATTTATGGCTATGGGGGTACTATTTATTTTCCCCCTTTTTGTTGCAAGACCTCTTGTTTCTGTTCCTGGCTTTGCTCTGGCTCTTGTTGTGCTTCTTGCTATGGTTGCAGGAACTCCTATTCCTATTCTTGCTTTCGCTAGAATAACCCCTGCCCATCCTTAAAGTCCTTTGCGACATTAGCAAGGTCTCCCAGTGTTACTTTTGTTGCTTTCTCAAATATATCTTCTTTTTATTCAACATGTTCTTATTCCATTGGAGCTTTAGTGTCCCCATGTGATGTCTCATCATGCCCAGGACTTTCCTGTGAAGGCATACAACAAATTTTCCTAGCTGGTTTTGACTTCCTAGAGATGCTCTTATGTTTTCCCTTGGTTGTAGAATGAATAGGTTCAGCCTTTCTCTTCCTAGCACTCGACACCTCTTTTTCTATAGGCCGGGTTTGGGATTTTTCTTTTTCTTTTCTTATTTCAGCCTCTTTCTTCCATTCCCTAGTTCTTATTAGGGTTTGTAGGGGGACATCATCATTAGAATTAGGTGAAGATCTTGCTTTTTCTAGATGCTTTGTTTCAGAGGAACTAATGTTTATGGATCCTTTTGTTGCATCCTAAAGATATCACCTCCTCTCATATCATTTCCCCTACAATATTCTTTGTATTTTCCAAGGAACTTTGTCTTCATTTCCTCCCAAGTCTCCATGACATCTAGACTCATAAACCATCCTAGTGTAGCTTCTTTCAAAGTGGTGGGAAATAGCTTAAGCCAATGAGCATCAAAGGTATAGTCATAGCTTTCGCAGAGCATATCAAACTCAAACAAGAAGATATCACCCATGTCTTCTTAATGGATTCAAAGGAAAAAGGTTATCAATCTGGTTTTGATCTTTAGTGGAGGTTTCAAAACTAGTCAGATCAGGATATGCATCAATGAAGAGGGAAATGGTTTTTCTTCTTCTTCATTTCTAGGCAGATTTGGAATCTCAACTCGTTGCAGTATCAACTGAATATTAGCTAGCTCACACAAAGAATTAACAAAAGAATACCAGATCATCACTCGTTAAGGAAGGGGTATTCTAAGAACAACTCAAGAGAAGTACTAAAGTAGAGCAAATACCAATGACTCCAAAGAACTTCCTAGCTTGACACCATCCCCGACAATGGTGCCAAAAGTGGCAGCCTCCTAAAATAATTCAATAACTAAGCCTTGATGACCATGATTCAGAGATTGGACATCTAACCTGAATAGCTATCTCATTCATCATGAAGGTGCATTTAACTTGTCAACCCAGGGATGTAAACTTGAAATGGGTCAACACTGTATGTGCACTAGGAACTCTTAGTAGCCATTGCATTCTACAACTAAGAAACACAATACTGAAAGTAAACTGCTTGATAGGAAATAAAGAAAATGTTGAACATCAACCAACAACTATACTAAGCTGAAATTCATAGCAAGAATAAAAATTTGTGTGACAAACAAGGACTACTCCGTCTGCTTTGGTTGCATGAAAAAACATAGAATGTACTTCTAGTGGTTGCAGGAATAGTCGATGCTAGATTTTGAACTAAGTGTAGAATAGGAAATAATAACTAAACTAATTACTCTAAAGAAAGGATTACTCACCAAGTGGGCCCTCTTAGATGAGTATCCACTAAGACTAATACAAACTCAAATGCTTAAACTTAGACTATCATCTCATTCATTGAAAAATATGTAAATAGAGTAGCAGAATGACTATATTGAAAATGGACAATGCTTAATAAATTATCAATATCATCTAAGAACCCTCAAGAAGAAGATTCAAATCCTTATTTAAACTACTAGCTAAATAGGGTGGTCAAATCCCACTAGCTGAGAGGACACCATATAGGGAAAATGAGGAAAAGAGTGGCAGAGCAGTTATGTCTGCAAGGAATCTAGTCAAACATGCATGCCTGAGCATGGAATCAGTGTTGCACTAATGCCCACAATTTCTTAATGCCATAAATACAAGGTGGTTACAATTGTTTGTCATGGGGAATTTTCTACCATCATCCTTCAGTCGACTCCTTTGAATGATTCCCCTACATGACCATCTGACAATTTCCTTTCTCAACTTACATCCATAAATTGTGTCCTGCATAGCAATGTCAGTACACATAATAATTGCACATCTATAATCACCTTAAAGAACATTCATCAACCAAACACAAAATTAATATAGATAATCCACATAATATGCCAATGTCATTAAAACTTCACAGAGATAGGGTTAAACCCAATGTCAATGGTTTGAGGGAAACATTATACAAATATTAATACTTAACTACTAAAGTCAATGACACTGCCAACAAATGGACTATAACTTCTATCCAAAATTTGACCAAAAACTAGGCTCATCATAGAATTCAAAACTGGAGCATTTCTAATGACTTGATGGTTGTAGCATTCAAAATTGAAGTCTTTCTTTAGGAGGAGTGTACACTTTTCCATTGATGTCAAGGGGGAGAAATGTGTTGCTAAACAAATTAGATGAGATGTATGTCATAGGGGGAGTTGCAGTGTTACAGTGCATTAATCAAATTGGTGTTGAGTTTCAGTGGTGGTTGATCAAACAGTTAGAGTTTTTCCATCAATGCCAAAGGGGAAGATTGTTGGACCATTATTGTCATTGATGTCAAAAGTGAAAATCATGTAAGTGAGATTGTTGGCATATTGACTAGGTTTCTCGAGAGCTTTTCAGACAAGTACTGGGTAGGTCATGATATCAATGAAAATTTCCTCATTCATTGGTTCATGCTCTTAATCTAAGGCCAAAGTTGTAAGGAATCATGGAGTTCCAAGTTTTACTAACCTATGTCACAGGGTTCTCAAGTTCGTAACCTCCCAACTTGATAGCTTAGTTAATTGAGTGATCAGGACAATGAAAATGAATGGAGTCATGGAGTTCCAAGTTTTCTTAACCTATCACGGGGTTCTTAGGTTTTGAAGCCTCGCAACTTAGTGACTATTTTTGGAGAAAGTCTCACCAACTTATCGCAATGAGCAAAGCCGTAGAGGAAACATATCAGGGAGACCAAGTATGTCAGAAAGAAATTGGGAGAGGATTAAAAGGATTTCTAATGGTCTAGACCACTTGGAGTGATGGGAGTTAATATTTAAGTCCTTTTCGAGAGACTTGTTGAGAATATTGGAGATTCCCTTTTGATGCTCTAGAATTGCACAAGCGGTGGACGCGTGTCTTGGTGGGACCTTATCTATGTGGATGGTGATGTCAATTGTATGGTAGTGACATGGATGTTGTGTGGATGGTGGGGACCACTCGAGAAATGGGATAGGAGTATGATGTCGACTGTGGAACATGAGTGTTATGATGGTTAACAGATGGCAATGAATGATTGCTCAATATGTCATTTCGTATTTGTGTTGCAAATGATGTGGTTGTGGGCCTATTTAGATAACATGGAAAGCATATTAGTGTGACCTTCTTGTATTAGTGGGATTCCAAACAAAGTCCCAATGACTAGACAACATGACAGATTAACAATGGTGGTTTAAGCTCCAATTATCCAACGATCAGGGTTTAAAGACACAACAGTAAATGTTGATCACAGGATCAAGGTGCGAAGGTGTTGATCGACGGCTAGAGTTTAAATGAAGAGATTTGAAATGTCTATGTCAATTGTAAATGAGGGTTTGGTCTAAAAACTAACACATGAGAAAGAATTAATTTTTCCAACTATCTCAGTGACCATGTAAATGAAGATTTGATCTATTAAGCAATGCCACAATTTGCAAAATATTTAAAGATCGAATCAAATGAAATGATCACAAGAATGCATTAAATGCATATCAGATTCTAGGGTCTGATAGAATGTTATTCTTAGCAAATTCTCTGTTATAGAATAAAATATTGTGCGACTTGATGCAGAGGTATGGTGATTTTTGATGTGTTGGACAATATGTGTTGGGCATGATGCTCTGACAATTATGGAAGTAAGTGAAAATCCCTAATAGTGATTCCAATGTATATGAATTGAATGAGGGAAATTATTGAGATATGAAGAAGGAATGAGAGTATGTGAATGTAGAGGAAGGTGAACTATAACATAAAGAAAAATATGAAAATTCATGTAGCTGGTTATAGTGGAGTAAGGGAGAACTGAGAGAAAGAGAAAGCTTATGTACTGAATTGATGCATTATAGGTTATGTAGAACCATTTTATGCATAGTATATTGCAGAACTTTGTACGAGGTTGTAGCTTCCATTTTGCACTGATTTGTAGCTCAGAATACGGTGTAGTAGCATCCTTAAAGTTGTAGCTTCTAAACAGGCAGTTGTTGCTTCCTTGGGTTGCCACCCTAAACATTATAACTAAACTTTGAAGCTTGTGAGGTTGGATTAGGATAGTAGATCCTAGCTGCATTTCTCACCATGGTTTTTCCCATCTTGGGTTTTCCATGTACATATTGTGTTATTTGTTGATCTCTCTTCTGCTTGTGCCTATTATATTTGTTAGTATTTCAATTTGCACATTTGAAGTTAAGGTTGAATCTATAAAAGGGTTGAAGAAGTAAAATTTGTAATATGTATTCATTCACCCCTCTCTCAGTATATCCTTATGTTCTAACATCTCTTAGCACAAGAAATTGAAAATGTTAATGCTTTCCTTAAACATGGACCCCCTCCTATCTCTCCTATTTGTGAGGATGATGCAATAGAAGAGAATACAAACATAGATAATCATGATGATCATAATTTTTCTTCTCCTCATACCTCTCCTTTTAGTGACGAATGTATCTTGGTAACAAAAGGCACAATCATTGAGAATCATGAAGATATTGCTCGTCCTTCTCGTCATACTCTTTGGGAAGATATTATAGCATAAGAGAATCTTTGGAAAATGTGCATCAATTCTTACTGGAATGTAACTCCTAAAGGGCAAATTCAGTGTGACATTATTGATGTTTAGCTAACTAGCTATTCTGAATCCTTGTGAAAATTTTTGGTTGCTGAGACCTTGCTGATGTCTTAGTGACTGGAGTCATTCATGTAACACATTTTCTTTGATATGAAGTCTTAGCGATGGAGGAATGTCTTACCGACTGAAGTCATCGGAGTAACACAAGGGTTTCGGTATGTAGTCTTACCGATATGAAAAGTCTCACCGATGGGTATACATTTGGAGTCTTTACAGTAACACAAAGACTTCAGTGTGAACTCTTGGAAATGGGTGTTGGTCTCGCTAATAGTGTATGGTCTTCAAGGTGACATGTTGTGTTTGCTATGACCTCTTGGTGAAATCAGTAAGTCTTGCCGACTGTGTGACTTTGGTGTAACATAAGAGGTCTCGGTGTAACCTCTTGGTGATAGCGGTAAGTCTTGCCAACGGTAGGAAATTTCAATGTGACTTTGGAGCTTCGGTATGGTGTCTCATCGATAGCGATAAGTCCTAGTGATAGCGATACAAGTGATGATCATTGGTATGAGGTCTTGGTGACAAGGCAAAGTCTTAGTGATAGCTTTCTGGACTTGGTGTAACTTCTTGCTAATAGTAAGGACTCTTGGTGATATCAAATGCTGGTTGTGTTGGCATTGGGGAGACACGGTTAGTGTCTCACCGACATGCCAACACAGGTTGAACACCCTTGACCGATTGATGACTATCTTATGTGGTGTCTTGTGGACCAATCAGAGGAAGCAAAATTCAAATGGTTGGCAATTGGATTTTTGCAGTAGTTGCAATGTTGGATCTGAACTGTCTGCAAGGAAAAATCTACACAGAAAGGAAACTTTCTTTGATGGGAAATTGTAGATAAGGATAAATAGAGGATAAAATCAGAGGGTGGAAATATTTGAAGTGATCATCATTTTGAGTTGGATTGGCATTGAATCTGCGAGAGCATTTCTGTAACAGAGGAAGAACAGTGAATGAAAAAAAAAACTGTAAAACTAATACCAGAGAGTTGTGTCTCTGCATTGTATGTAATTTGTTGATTACTTAAATACAAAGAGATTCAACTTGGTGTGGTGGGTTTTTTTTCCCAAAATGGTTTTCCCACGTAAATTTGGTGTTCATTTGTCTTTGTGTATTTTTTTGTTTCTGTAAATCTTTCATGTGTGTCTTAATTGGATTGTAATTTGGAAATTAAAAGTACTATTTGCATTCTTCCCTGTGGTTTTTACATTAGGAAAGTTGTTTCCGCACCTTTTCTTTCCTTACAAGAATGAGATTATAGACACATATCTCAACATTACTTTACCTAATCTCCAGTCCCCCTTTACTTGTCAGAATAATTTAGTGGAAGAGAATGAGATTTTAAATGATGAGTATGATAGATTGTTCTTAGATGAACAAATCTTTAAGGTCTATAACAACCCTCTTTATGATCCTTCCCCTACTTATCCTATTTTGGAAGATATTAGGGAATAAAGGACTAAAATCATAAATGATCATGAAAATCATACTTGTTCTTCCCCTAGTCTCTCTCCTAGTTGCAAAGAAGATACTTTGATTTAGAAGATCCAATACATGAAGATCATGAGAAACTTAGACATCCCTCTTCACCTAGGGAAACCATTATTGAGCAAGAAAATTCAACCATTGATCATTCCCCTACTTGTAATGAAGCCATTTTGGAAGAACCAATCCTTGAATGTCAAGAGCATTTGGTTTGTAGTTCTCCTAAAAACTCTCCTCCTAGGGAGACTATCATGGTGAAAGAAAATGACAACAATAGTAATGTGTTTCCCTTGGGTGAAATTCAAATGGTGATACTAGATTGCCCTTTATTAGAGATACACCAAACCAAGACCACTGAGGTTATGAATGTGCAAGTGTCCATTAGATCCACCTTGACTATTGGACCTCCTACATATCCCATGGGACATCCTAAGAATCCTTTAATTCTTTATCCACCTTCACACAAACCTCAAACTCACAAAAAACCCAAACTTATCTTTTACCCACCTAAGAATAATTTATCGCAGCAGTCGAGTCATAATATTGTTGCTCATACATATAACACTAGAAAAAATCCACAACCAAGACAAGAACCTTCAACATCCCTTCCATTTCCTAATCCTATCCTACCTAACCCCATCTTACTGGGTCCTCCTCACGGAAAGGAGTATGATGTTGTTGAAAAACTTAAGAATACTCCTGCAAAGATATCCCTATGGGACCTAATTAAAAAATCACCTAATTATCACACCATGCTTTGAATAGCCTTGCACCAAGTTCCTATCCCTTCTAATGCACAACCAAATGACATAGCATCCATGATCCAAGGAATAAATACTGACATTGATTTCCACGAAAGTGAACTCCCCCCTTTGGAAGTACAAAAACAAAATGATGCTTTTGTAATCATAGCTCAATACAATAAGATAGGGACAAAGTGAACCCTTGTTGACAATGGCTCAACCCTTAATGTGTGTAGTGTTAACCTCTTGGATAGGATTTGTGTGGATAAATAAAAAGTTCAACTAGTTTATTTATTAGTGGATTTGACAATGTTGGATGGAAACCGCTCAGGGTGATTACTTTCCCTATTACAACAAGAAAAGCTATGCTAGACACACCTATTCATGTCATGCTTGATAATATTTCATACAACCTTCTTTTAGGTAGACCATGGATTCATGCAATGAATAGGGTCCATTCTACTCTTCATCGTAAAATGAGGTATATCTACAAAAACACAGTGTACACACTTGATGTTGATCATAAGCCTTATAGTGTCTTACAAATTTAGAATAACAAATAAAATACCTTGAAAACATTAATGGAAACTACACAAGTGGAACCCATGCAACAGAAAAACAAAGAAAAACACATTGAAGAAGTCATGAAGCTATTAGAAGAAGATGATTGGGGTTCCTTAGACTTTGAACTCGCATTCATGGGAGAATACAAGATCATACACAAAGACTCTAAAAATGAAAAAGAGAAAGTGGTAATGTCAACACAAAATTTAGAAGACCCTTCGCAAGCATCCACCTCAACCACTTTAGAACAAAAGACAATAGATTACACAAAAAACTTCAACGAACTTGATCATGAACAACCCCCAAATCCATAAGAAATGAAAACACTTTATGGAAGAGGTTAGGAGCTTATGAAACAACTTGGATATAGTGGAAAAGAATGTGGTGCTAGAGAACAAGGTATATGTGTCCCTATCGATCCTAACATGCAAGAAACAACTCATGGTATCAGTTATTTTACTTTGATAGAAACAAACAAGCCTTCAATTAACATCAACACTCTCACAAAAGATTCTTTTAAACCGACTTTAACAATAATGCATCTTGAACTGATAGACACTAGTGGTCTTTATTATTTTCCTTTTCAAGAAATGAAACAAACAAATAAATATTTGCTTAATGTCAATGCCATCTCACAAAACACTAATGATTTGAATTCATTAGATTTTACACCCTCCTATAAAGGAGAGAACAAAATATCTCAATCTAAAGAGTCTTGTGTAGGTATGAAAAGTACTAATACTAAGCAAGAAATATCTTTTCCACAAACTACAAGAACACCTTCTACCATTGATCAAGAGGGTATCTTGTCAAGAATCCTCCAAGATCACTTGATATGTCTCCCTTCAAGAACTCGAAAGAAATTTTATTACAAGAATTATTTTTGTGCATATCATAGATTCCATGGTCATGGTACTAATGAATGCAAGGCTTTGAGTAGTAAAATCCAACATCTCAAGGAGTTTGGTGCTCTTCCTTATGTGAGGGAACCTCATCCTTCTAATCGATATTGATTTTCACTCTAGCATGTTTCTCATCGATCATTTTGGCTCATCCTTGTCCTGCACTAAGTGGGATCAAGGGTTTAGATAGCCTTGTTCTTGTATTTCGCTTGTCTTTGTCTCTTTTGGCTAGTTGACCACCTTTCATGTACATATAAGAGCAAGCTTTGGATTTGGATGGCATGCCTTAAGTTGGCTCGCATGTGACATACTTATTCATGATGTAGCTTATTCGAAACATATGACTTTGCATAGGGCTTTCTAAATAAGCTCTCATATCCTCTTCTACTTTAAAGTAATTTCTCACAACAATGGTGTTAGCAACTACTTTAAAGTGGGGGCATACATCTATGCTCATCATGTTTCATTGTGCAATTTTCTTGCTTGTTGCGATGTGTTCCTTTCTTGGTGGTGTCATTGGGTTTGATTTCCTTTGAGAGCATGATATTTCTTTAACTTTTCCTCTCTTGGAAACATTAAGTACAATGTTCGCTAAGAGGAGACCTTGTATTTGTCATCTCTTAGAGACATTAAGCACAATGCTCCCTAATATGATACCTTGTATGAACTAAGAAAAATCCTTTTGAACACTCCTTGCACTATTTTACATTTACAATGTCTATGAGTTTCAAGCATACAAATTTTTGCTTGCATCATGGAGCTCAAAGATCATTTTTGTGTGGCGCCTTATCAAAGTTATCAGAAGGTATAACTTTAGTATGATTTTAGTGAGAAGCCTGATATGAGGCATGAATTTTCCCATAGCCATTCGCATGTGTGTGAGCACATATCTTCCATATGTGTCTCACCTTCTTGGATTACTCACCCAGTGGACAACCAAGAGTTATGTTGCATCAGAGTGAGTATGCATTTTTTTTGGAAAAAAATCCTAGATCTAATCCACATCGTGTTGGACAAATAGTCGAATCTTGATCCACCTTTTTATTTTTTCTCATTTGTACTTCTCTTATAGTTATTTCCATTGCATGATCGTGTATCTTGTTTTAATGCAAATCATTCACCTTGTGCATGTCCTTTTTCTCTTATGTCATTTTGAATTAGGATCTTGGATCCTGGGGGCTTCACCACCTCCTTCATCTTTGTTATCCTAGACCATCCACATTGGTATGATTGGAGCCCTCTTGAATGTCTACTTTAGTGTGAGTTTGAAGCAAGTTCATCTTCTCACTAAAGTGGGGGCTAAATGTAGTGTATAAAATAGTGTTCTTTTCTTGATATGGGAATAATTAATGATAAATTGGACTTAATGTCCCCTTGATCTAGTGTTGTGAGGTGTTTTACACATCCACTTTAAGTCTTGGCCCATTTTAATCTAAATTAACCTAAGTTTATCCTAATTTAATGTTGTAAAATGTATTTATTTACATCTTCACATTAAATTTGGGAGGCTTGTAAATCAAGTGGACCTAATCTAGTGTTGTAATGTGTTTTACACATTCACATGGGATTTAGGACCCTTCTAAGCTAAATAGGCCCAAATTTTCCTTAATTTAGTGTTGTTATGTGTGTTTATTTACACTTTCACATTGTATTTTTGGCCCTCATGCATATATAACCTTTACATCATCATTACTAGGCCCCTATGACCCCATATTGTGCATCCCAAGGCATGTTTTGATAAAAAACCCAATAAAATCAACATATAAACCTGATTTCTTCACTCCCCGATATCCCAGCTAGAGAAATAGCCCTTATGGGGCCCATTCACCAACTTGGGTGAATGAGTCCCACTCCCCACCCAATATGGAGAATGAGTCCCATTTGAGCTATTTTTGAGGTTTGAGCAACAAAAAGTGGGCTTTTAATTAAAATTTCTTCAATGTTGGCCTTGGGGATCAAATTAATGGCCATTTGAGTGGCTTGCCTATATAAGAAAGCCTTCAAATCCTAATTTCATCCAAGCAACATAAGCCTACATGTTATAAAGTCAAGAAAGAAAGGGTTAAGCATTCCAAGGTCATTAAGATATCTCTCAAGATCAATTCTAAGGCATTTAAGGGCAAGACTCTTCAATTTTTGCATAAATTCAAGATCCATCATCATGGCAAGGTTCTAATCGCATTAGTTCATGTTCATGCTTCATTATCTTATTTCATGATTTGGTTTAATTACTTAAAAGGGGTTTGACCAAGGAAAACCCCTACTCCATAACAATCAACACTTTTTTTATCTTTCTTTGTGTGGTTGAAAATCTA
This sequence comes from Sequoia sempervirens, assembly GCA_007258455.2. NCBI lineage: Eukaryota > Viridiplantae > Streptophyta > Pinopsida > Cupressales > Cupressaceae > Sequoia > Sequoia sempervirens. The sequence goes on along the minus strand of VDFB02047144.1, from coordinate 16,399,693 downwards.
AGGCTTGTAGATGAATGAAGAATAGCTTTCAAACTTGTTGGAGTCATCTCCCTACTTGTAAGGTCAAAATCTTCACAAAAAGTCACTTATAGCCCTGAAAATTAGGGTTTCAGATATGGACATCTGGAGGAATAGAAAGAGAAAAAATAAGAAGTGTGGATTGAAACTTTGAATTTCCGAAAAATCCAAACTAGACTCATTCACCAAGAGTGGTGAATGAGTCCCACTATATGAGTTTTTTAGAGATATTTGCAGATTTGGATACTCATTTGGCCAAAACTTGCTCTGGTACAATTTTTTCAGAATTTGGACTAATTTTCCCAGAATGGCGAATGAGTCCCATAGGCCTAAAAAGAAAAAAATTTATGATTTCAAAGCTCCATTACATCTCTCTCCAAATTCCAAGTGCACACTTTGAATTTCATAACTTTCTATTACATTTTTGTTCACTTTCTTAGGTCATTTATTTCAATTTTGCATATCACACTAGATGTTTTCCAATATTTTCTTTTCCAAGTTTACACTTGGTGGTGAACCCCTCACTATACATCATTCAATCCCTAGAACATTCCCTTTGCTATATTTCAATCTCTTTTGCATTGAAATCGCAAGGGTTTGTTCTTGAGTGAAAGGTTGAAAATCAGTCTTTGGTCTTTCTCCTTTTAGGTCCAAAACCATAGAAGCGAAAGAAAGCACCACCCCAATTTTCCTCATTTCATAAATATATTTAAAACAATAAGATAATACATTAATTTAGGGCCACAATAAAAAGTATCATTAGATAATCTGGTCAGGTTATCAAAGATTCAATTTCCTAAAATATTGACTACTTCTAGTTAGAAACATATGTACCTCCTACTTACTCAGGTTTATTTTGTGTTCCATCATGGTCTATCTTCCTATTGGAAGCTCAATTTTTTTGTGAGTTATTTGGGTGTTTTGATTGATGTCAAAAATTTTTAATAAAAGAGTGTTGGAATGGTACTGGTGTTGATGATTTTAACCCCTATCACTGGAGTTTTTGGAAGCCTAGTGTTGTTGGTATTGATGTCAACACAATGTTGTTGGTGTTTTCATTAGTGTCTTACTTCAGTATAGTTGTAGAAGTTGTGTTTGGAGATATAGTTGGATGATAGTTGGATGTGACATAGTTGATAAGATGTGTTGCATGAATTTTAGTAGTGTTGTTGATGCAGTTTGTTCCCTTGGTTTCCAATTTCTTTTGAGAAAATTTGAATAAAAGAGAGTTTAGTGTGATATAGTGGTGTTTAGTGTTTTAATCCGCATTTCTTCATGGTTGAAGATATTCCTCTGTGTTTTGGATATGATGATTAAAAGTGTTTATAGGTTCTATATCTAGACATTCAGGTTCTATATCATTCTCCAATGGAAGATGTGTTTCATAGTACATGTATGTCTAGTGAAATAGGGTATCTAGGAGAAATGAGATTGCTCCATATTTCTCCACAGTGAAGGTTCTTGTATTACAGATCTAGGAACATGTTTATATTGTCTGTATATACCTTTCCTTGAAGTTTTAGGTAATTTTGTGTTTTACAAGGTTGTTTGGTGTGTTGAATGTTTATACCAGTATGTTTGGTTGCACAAAATAAAGGTGTTCTTAAGTTTTAGGAGGTTGTAGTAGTAGTGAAGAATATTTTGATGATGTGGAATATCTTGTGATGTTTTGGAATATTTTTTTGGTATGTGACAACTGATCATGCAAATACTATACACTTGTAACTTATCCTCATCGGGGTTTGGGGCTCGTCTAGGCCCCGAGTGGGGGTTCGAGGGAAGCAACCCTTGATAGCGGGGATTTGGTGATAGAAACCCCTAATAGTAGGGCTTTAGGGGCACAACCTCCAATTTTTTTTCTGTTAACTTTTTAATATTTTTCCCCATTAACATGTCAAGTTTTTCTCACTAACACATCATGTAAAAAAATGACTTTGTAAAACCCTAATTCTAGAAGCTTCTAAAAGGTCTTGTTATAAGCGGTTGGAATGTATGTTGCAGTATTGTATTTTTGATATTGTAATCTGCTTTGCATTGGATAATAAAACCATTGGGTGGCTAAGTTTCTATGGATGTAGCTCATATTGGGTGAACCATATTAAATTTCTATGTTGATCTCTTTTTTGTTATTCTTCATTGTTTTTTTTGGGTTATTTAATTTGCATATAATTGTTAATGTTTATTGCTCCAATCTTCTTGAACCCTAACATATTTTTGTATGTTATGGGAGATGTTTTCGTACCTAAAGAGGCATGCTTGTGGTCACCTATTAGTGTTAGTGTAGGTTTGGCCAACTTGGAGTGATAGCACTAATTATGGAGGATGATTATTGTTTGTGCAAGTGTTGAGAATCATGTCGATGTAGTTTTAGGTCCCAGATAAGTTGTGGTATGGTATTCCTTTACTTATTTACACAATGTAAGTTTTTGGTTCTAACCTATTTTATGGTACATTTTTGAGGTGCACACATTTCCTTCAGGTTGACCTAATTGAGACTGTTTTAAGTTGTGGAAGGTATAAATAAAAGGTGAGTTGTGTGGATTAAGCATAGAGTGTGTGTGATGTGAAAGATGTGAAAGTGATCAAGTGTGGTGATCTAAGTGTGAGATTTAATGCCTATGACTCCCAAATGTAGTGGTCAGAAGGTGTATAAATTTTAATCAGCTGAATGAGTTGTGTGTGCTTCAATGGAACTATATTTTTGACATAAGAGAGATGCATTGTTAGCTATTCAAATTGGCAATGAGCTACCCCTTATTCTATCTTCTTTCTTCTGGATAGTGAGTCCTTTCGCAGTGATCCCTTCTTTCTTTTGGGTAGTGAACCCTCTTAAAGTGAGCCTATTGTATGGGTTGATGCAAGAAGTTGGGTCCACAAAAAGCTCACAAAGTGGAAGTGTTTTCGTTTATTTTTAAAAAAAATCACACTTGGATTGAAAATTTGAGGAACTTACACAATGAATCCTAAAAAATTTTAGGAATATTAAATTTATAATTTTGAATCTAGTTTCCAAATATGTAATTTATTCAAATACCCAAATGATAAAAAATAAATTTTGATAGGGATGTAGAGAAAGCACTTTTTAAAAGTCATTTTTTAACCATAACATGCACGCGTACGTACAACACTTTTTGACCTAAATAAAATTATTTTTCTAATTCCTTTTGGGGAAAGAGAGCTCACAACAAGAAGATTGATGAGGATTTTTTTTGTTTAATTCTTTTTGAATATTTTTTTTATTGGCCTTAATTGTTGTTTTTAAAAATCATGTATAGATAGCATAATTGGACCTAAACTAAATTTTTTTTTAATATTTTTGTCATTTTGTAGAGAATTTTCTGAAGATTGATGCCATATAATTTTTTTTACAAGAAACTTAACCAAAAAAAGTTTTTATAAAACAAAAAAAAGCCTGATATTTCAAGTTTATGGACTACTTTGCTTAGAAATTAATTAAAAATTAACAAATAGAATCTAATCTTAATAAAACTTATATATTTGGAAACTAGAAATTGTTTTCTCTAATGGGTTTTACTTTCATAGATTGATTTAGAAAAAAGTCCATCAGCCATACTGCCAAAGTTGGACATTCCTCTTGAACCTACCTTAGTTTTTTAGTTGCAGGTCAAAGGCTAAGGGTTTGGTTTCCAAGCCTTTCTTGATCCTAAAACTGAGGCTACATGTGGGTTGGGGATTTAAATTTTTAAACATGCGTACACATTATACAATGTGTATGTATTATTTAAATAAAATGCGCACATGTTTTTTAATGTGTACGCATTACATATTTACCTGTTGGTAAGAGGTAACACATACATGTTATATAATGTGTACACATTCCTAAAATAGAACGTGTATGCATTTTATAACATATACACGTTTCTTATTTAACCATTTTCTCCCAATTTGGAAAAAAACTGATAGAGCATGATTTTTCTACAGCATTCATTTTCTATAGTATGATCTGAAAGTATCATTTTTTGCATTTTTTATTGTAATGTTTTCTTCTGCAATCTCTTAATAGGGAATATTCTATTCAAATTTTTGGAAGAGACAATTGCAAGTTGAATTTTCTGAAGTGGAATCAGTACAAGAAAGTTTTACAAGAAGATTTGGAAAAAAGAGAACATTTTGATATATTCATGATGTTTTTGTGCTTCAAAGTTTATAGAAGAAAGGATCTTCATACTATATAGTTTAATTGGAATATTTGAATGAGTTAGCAATTGGAAAATAGGTTAAAAATCATTTTTTTTTAATCAAGGAGGGTTTGGTAACCATGGGATCAAAGCAAAGGCAAATAAAAAAATGTAGAAAGTTAATGACACCTAAAGAAATTCAAGTAAATGGAGAAATGGAGTCAAAATGACAAAGGGATAGAAGAGAAAGAATTCATCAAATGAAAAATTTGGAAGCATCTAGTTCCATGAATGTTGAAGAGAAAACCATGAAGGGTGAGATGAATGTAGATGATGAAAATGTGGAGATGGTGAATATGGAAGAAAATGCAATTATGGAGACAAACCCAACTATTCCTTCAACTTCAACTTTTAATGATGTGGAAATAGAACCTATGCAAACAACTTCAATTATTTCTTCAAATTTGCCTCCCAATGATATGGAAAATGCACCTATTCAAACAATTTATCTAGATATGTCTTCAAACCCAAGTCTTGATAATATTGATCTCAATTATTTAGATGAAGTTGGATACACCATTGATGGTATCAAAAATTCTAGTTTTGAAACAATACAAAAACAAAATAATGATGAAATATCTTATATGAATGCAAATGAGAATGAAATCCCTTATATTGATGAAAACAAGAATGAAATCCCTTTTATGTTTGAAAATGAAAATGAAACCCCTTGTGTGAAGGAAAATGAAACCCCTTGTATGAATGAAAATGAACATGTTTTTTTACAATTAAAAAAAAAGCACTAGATAACCTTCCTGGGTATGTGCAGGATCATGATGGGCTAAAAAGTGGTGATATGATGGGTATGTATAGGGTATGTGGCTGACCACTTTTTTTTTACCCAAAATTGATGAAACAAAAAGGGTTTTTAAAGGATATTCTCAGCTTTCCACCAATATAAATTATTATTTACTTTGATTTTAATAAATTATTATTCTTCATTTTTCTATTTGAATTACAGACTAAAGTCGATTGATAGTTTGATTGAAAAACATCCTATAGTTTCAAGCAGTATCCACGGTACTGAATTTGAAAAATGTGTCACATTATAACTTACCGCCTTTATAGGATTAAAAAATGAATTTCATGGAAGTTTGATAAGTTAAGGTAATTAGGACATATAATTATTTATATTTTTTAAAATTTGTAATAAAAATATAATTAATTAAAAATTATACAAAAAATGGCGGACGGATGTTCCAGGATGTGAGAGCTGGTGTGTTTATTGTGTGGATTGTTGAGGGTGGTTAGACAGGACACCTGCTTATTTTTTCCCTATAAAATTTAGAGTACTACATTGAAATTTCAAATTTTATAAATAGATTTTTTTTAAATAAACCTATTATTTTAGAAACTACATTCAATTTTCTAAATATTCTATTCTTACATATTTTGAAATAATATAGATAACTTATTCAAATTTTTACGTCAAGTTGCCTAACTCTAATTTTTCTGAATTTTTCACCACTTAAGGGCCTATTTTTTCCATGATGATCCTGCACATACCATCCTGGTAAAGTTTCTTGTAGAAAAATAAGAACTTATGGAAAAAGAATATATAGAATGTTTTTTTATAAAAATAAAATAGGATTTCAATGTCAACTCATAATGCAATTGATGAGAATGTCAAAAATGAGAAAAGTGATGAAAAAATTAGGAATTTTTGTAAAACAAAAAGAGAAAGATGATTCAGTAGAACAAGTCATATCTAGTGTTACTATTGTTATTGATTTTATAGGTAAGAAAAGTCGATATAAAGATAAGAATGCAACTCGTTGTGTAATAACAATTGCTCTAGTTAATAAAGCAACTTAAAATAAAATAATGTTAAGTAAGATTAGTAAATTTATAAAAGTAAATTCTAAAACTTTGATAGGAGCTGCTAAAACAAGAGAAAGTACTGAAAAAGATCCAATTAATAAATGTTGGAGTTTTAGTGGTAGACTCCCAAGGTCAGACATGAAATTAACTAATGAAATCAAATATTTAATCAAAAATTATTAGCATGATAATACAAGAGTATCACCTAATATTAGAGATTTTTTAAAATTAAGGGTGGGTTCCATAATTCGTGAGCCTCATCCAAAGCATCTTTTAGATATGACTCAAACTGAATTATATAAAAAAAATTTAGATGATTCAATCTTACAATTTAATATTAGCATAAGTCAAAGATCATTCAAAAAATGTAAAACTTGGTATGTTAGAATTAATAAAGAATGAATCTCTTGTTATTGTAAGACTCATGTACAATATCATTATTATTATGAAATTTTTTGATATATACGTTGTAGTTTGCATGCTAACCAAATTATGTAGGATATTTGTGGTATTAATATGCCACCTGAAACAATCAAAGAATTTATAGGAGGTTTGTTTTGTGAACCCTCTGATGAAAAATTATTTTATTTAAAAGCATGTATTTCTAGACAATGCAATAGATGTGGTAACTTTTCATTGTTAGGGGAATGTATGCATGAAAGTAGTTTAGATGAATTTGGGCAATAATTAGTGGATATTAAAAAATTTAAAAATATTGTGTATTCTTTAAAAGATGGAAAATTTGGAAAACGTTGTGAGCTAATTGTGGAAAAATCTAGTGTGCATGCATTTATTAAAGAATTTAAAGATAAGATTGTACCTAAATATGTTAAACACTCTCAACATGTGCATTGGCTTGATAATCAATTTCGTTTATGTAAAAATACATTCCCAATTGGAACTATATTGTCAATTATTAATTTTGCTAAAAATTATACTCTTGCTCCACAAGAAGAAATTCAATCACAATATTATAATTCAGTGCAAGTAGCTATGTTTGTTCATATTGTATATAGACATGTAGATGATAGTAGATAAGATAATAGAATTTTTTTTTGAGAGAGTACCATTTTTATGTATGTGATAATCGATTACATTCATCTGAGTTTTTTCAATATTGTTTTGATATATTTTATAAAAAAATAAAAGAGAGAGGAATTCAAATAAGAGAACATATCATATGGTGGGATAAATGCACAGGTCAATTTAGGAATGCTAGAATGTTTTATTGGTTATGTAGAGTTCATAAGGAAAATAATATCCAGCACATGTGGAGTTTTTTCGAAGTTAGACATGGTAAAGGAGAACATGATGGAGTAGGTGCATGTGTGAAAAGAGATCTTGCTAGAGAGCAACTAAAATTTGAAGATGTTGCAAAATTTAGAGATGCACATGCAATTGTAGATTGGTGCAATACCAAATTATCTACAAGAACAAGTGAGAGCTCAATAATTTGACACTTCTTTTGGGTAGTTGAAAAAAAATGATATTCTTACATGA
>VDFB02047144.1:16364309-16392055 GCA_007258455.2 Sequoia sempervirens | reverse complement strand
ATGAGGATAAGTTACAAGTGTATAGTATTTGCATGATCAGTTGTCACATACCAAAAAAATATTCCAAAACATCACAAGATATTCCACATCATCAAAATATTCTCCACTACTACTACAACCTCCTAAAACTTAAGAACACCTTTATTTTGTGCAACCAAACATACTGGTATAGACATTCAACACACCAAACAACCTTGCAAAACACAAAATTACCTAAAACTTCAAGGAAAGGTATATACAGACAATATAAACATGTTCCTAGATCTGTAATACAAGAACCTTCACTGTGGAGAAATATGGAGCAATCTCATTTCTCCTAGATACCCTATTTCACCAGACATACATGTACTATGAAACACATCTTCCATTGGAGAATGATATAGAACCTGAATGTCTAGATATAGAACCTATAAACACTTTTAATCATCATATCCAAAACACAGAGGAATATCTTCAACCATGAAGAAATGTGGAGTAAAACACTAAACACCACTATATCACACTAAACTCTCTTTTATTCAATTTTTCTCAAAAGAAATTGGAAACCAAGGGAACAAATTGCGTCAACAACACTACTAACATTCATGCAACACATCTTATCAACTATATCACATCCAACTATCATCCAACTATATCTCCAAACACAACTTCTACAACTATACTGAAGTAAGACACCAATGAAAACACCAACAACATCGTGTTGACATCAATACCAACAACACTAGGCTTCCAAAACCTCTAGTGATAGGGGTTAAAATCATCAACACCAGTACCATTCCAACACTCTTTTATTAAATTTTTTTGACATCAATCAAAACACCCAAACAACTCACAAAAAAATAGAGCTTCCAATAGGAAGATAGACCATGATGGAACACAAAATAAACTTGAGTAAGTAGGAGGTACATATGTTTCTAACTAGAAGTAGTCAATATTTTAGGAAATTGAATCTTTGATAACCTGACTAGATTATCTAATGATACTTTTTATTGTGGCCCTAAATTAATGTATTATCTTATTGTTTTTAATATATATATGAAATGAGGAAAAATTGGGGTGGTGCTTTCTTTCACTTCTATGGTTTTGGACCTAAAAGGAGAAAGACCAAAGACCGATTTTCAACCTTTCACTCAAGAACAAACCCTTGAGATTTCAATGCAAAAGAGATTGAAATATAGCAAAGGTAATGTTCTAGGGATTGAATGATGTATAGTGAGGGGTTCACCACCAAGTGTAAACTTGGAAAAGAAAATATTGGAAAACATCTAGTGTGATATGCAAAATTGAAATAAATGACCTAAGAAAGTGAACAAAAATGTAATAGAAAGTTATGAAATTCAAAGTGTGCACTTGGAATTTGGAGAGAGATGTAATGGAGCTTTGAAATCCTAAAATTGTTTCTTTTTAGGCCTATGGGACTCATTTGCCATTCTGGGAAAATTAGTCCAAATTCTGAAAAAATTGTACCGGAGCAAGTTTTGGCCAAATGAGTATCCAAATCTGCAAATATCTCTAAAAAACTCATATAGTGGGACTCATTCACCACTCTTGGTGAATGAGTCTAGTTTGGATTTTCTGGAAATTCAAAGTTTCAATCCACACTTCTTAGTTTTTTTCTTTCTATTCCTCCAGGTGTCCATATCTGAAACCCTGATTTTTAGGGCTATAAGTGACTTTTTGTGAAGATTTTGACCTTACAAGTAGGGAGATGACTCCAACAAGTTTGAAAGCTATTCTTCATTCATCTACAAGCCTTATATTTTCAACCACACAAAGAAAGATAAAAAAAAGTGTTGATTGTTATGGAGTAGGGGTTTTCCTTGGTCAAACCCCTTTTAAGTAATTAAACCAAATCATGAAATAAAATAATGAAGCATGAATATGAACTAATGCGATTAGAACCTTTCCATGATGATGGATCTTGAATTTATGCAAAAATTGAAGAGTCTTGCCCTCAAATGCCTTAGAATTGATCTTGAGAGATATCTTAATGACCTTGGAATTCTTAACCCTTTCTTTCTTGACTTTATAACATGTAGGCTTATGTTGCTTGGATGAAATTAGGATTTGAAGGCTTTCTTATATAGGCAAGCCACTCAAATGGCCATTAATTTGATCCCCAAGGCCAAAATTGAAGAAATTTAAATTAAAAGCCCACTTTTTGTTGCTCAAACCTCAAAAATAGCTCAAATGGGACTCATTCTCCATATTGGGTGGGGAGTGGAACTCATTCACCCAAGTTGGCGAATGGGTCCCACAAGGGCTATTTCTCTAGCTAGGATATCGGGGAGTGAAGAAATCGGGTTTATATGTTGATTTTATTGGGTTTTTTTTATCAAAACATGCCTTGGGATGCACAATATGGAGTCATAGGGGCCTAGTAATGATGATGTAAAGGTTATATATGCATGAGGGCCAAAAATACAATGTGAAAGTGTAAATAAACACACATAACAACACTAAATTAAGGAAAATTTGGGCCTATTTAGCTTAGAAGGGTCCTAAATCCCATGTGATTGTGTAAAACACATTACAACACTAGATTAGGTCCACTTGATTTACAAGCCTCCCAAATTTAATGTGAAGATGTAAATAAATACATTTTACAACATTAAATTAGGATAAACTTAGGTTAATTTAGATTAAAATGGGCCAAGACTTAAAGTGGATGTGTAAAACACCTCACAACACTAGATCAAGGGGACATTAAGTCCAATTTATCATTAATTATTCCCATATCAAGAAAAGAACACTATTTTATACACTACATTTAGCCCCCACTTTAGTGAGAAGATGAACTTGCTTCAAACTCACACTAAAGTAGACATTCAAGAGGGCTCCAATCATACCAATGTGGATGGTCTAGGATAACAAAGATGAAGGAGGTGGTGAAGCCCCCAGGATCCAAGATCCTAATTCAAAATGACATAAGAGAAAAAGGACATGCACAAGGTGAATGATTTGCATTAAAACAAGATACACGATCATGCAATGGAAATAACTATAAGAGAAGTACAAATGAGAAAAAATAAAAAGGTGGATCAAGATTCGACTATTTGTCCAACACGATGTGGATTAGATCTAGGATTTTTTTCCAAAAAAAATGCATACTCACTCTGATGCAACATAACTCTTGGTTGTCCACTGGGTGAGTAATCCAAGAAGGTGAGACACATATGGAAGATATGTGCTCACACACATGCGAATGGCTATGGGAAAATTCATGCCTCATATCAGGCTTCTCACTAAAATCATACTAAAGTTATACCTTCTGATAACTTTGATAAGGCGCCACACAAAAATGATCTTTGAGCTCCATGATGCAAGCAAAAATTTGTATGCTTGAAACTCATAGACATTGTAAATGTAAAATAGTGCAAGGAGTGTTCAAAAGGATTTTTCTTAGTTCATACAAGGTATCATATTAGGGAGCATTGTGCTTAATGTCTCTAAGAGATGACAAATACAAGGTCTCCTCTTAGCGAACATTGTACTTAATGTTTCCAAGAGAGGAAAAGTTAAAGAAATATCATGCTCTCAAAGGAAATCAAACCCAATGACACCACCAAGAAAGGAACACATCGCAACAAGCAAGAAAATTGCACAATGAAACATGATGAGCATAGATGTATGCCCCCACTTTAAAGTAGTTGCTAACACCATTGTTGTGAGAAATTACTTTAAAGTAGAAGAGGATATGAGAGCTTATTTAGAAAGCCCTATGCAAAGTCATATGTTTCGAATAAGCTACATCATGAATAAGTATGTCACATGCGAGCCAACTTAAGGCATGTCATCCAAATCCAAAGCTTGCTCTTATATGTACATGAAAGGTGGTCAACTAGCCAAAAGAGACAAAGACAAGCAAAATACAAGAACAAGGCTATCTAAACCCTTGATCCCACTTAGTGCAGGACAAGGATGAGCCAAAATGATCGATGAGAAACATGCTAGAGTGAAAATCAATATCGATTAGAAGGATGAGGTTCCCTCACATAAGGAAGAGCACCAAACTCCTTGAGATGTTGGATTTTACTACTCAAAGCCTTGCATTCATTAGTACCATGACCATGGACTCTATGATATGCACAAAAAGAATTCTTGTAATAAAATTTCTTTCGAGTTCTTGGAGGGAGACATATCAAGTGATCTTGGAGGAGTCTTGACAAGATACCCTCTTGATCAATGGTAGAAGGTGTTCCTGTAGTTTGTGGAAAAGATATTTCTTGCTTAGTATTAGTACTTTTCATACCTACACAAGACTTTAGACGAAATACCTTGCCCTCCCTTTATTATGGAGGGTGTAAAAATCTAATGAATTCAAATCATTAGTGTTTTGTGAGATAGCATTGACATTAAGCAAATATTTCTTTGTTTGTTTCATTTCTTGAAAAGGAAAATAATAAAGACCACTAGTGTCTATTAGTTCAAGATGCATTAATGTTAAATTTGGTTTAAGAGAATCTTTTGTGAGAGTGTTGATGTTAATTGAAGGCTTGTTTTTTTCTATCAAAGTAAAATAACTGATACCATGAGTTGTTTCTGTATCAATGGAAAATTAGATATTAGCTTAATAAATAGTAAACATTAAAATCCAATGAAATGACAAAGCACAAAGGAAAAGTGATGAAAACAAAAGGAACGATATTACCAGATATCTTCATCTTCCATGGTTCACCTTTGTTACACCTTCTAGTTTGCAGCAAATCGAATGAGGCCCTCAGATTTCAAATGAGCAACATATAATAATGTCAAAGTCCTATGCAAATGTTGAAGGATTTATATAATTATGCCTATGTCTATGACAATATGCTAAAATAAATAATGACTACCAATTCCGCATGACTATAATGACTAATAAATTAAAAATGAAGTTGCCTCAGATCTTGAATATGAGCAAAATCTGTCTTTATAGAAAATGTCATTTCGAATGGATGAGCGAGATTGAATTCCAAGAAAGACCTAGAATGAGAGGTCCATATTAAATCTAAGAATCCCTAATCAGGGTTAGGGAAAAACCCTTAATCGAACGGTCAGAATAATATCTCAGATAATCGGATTGATGTTGGAGAATAAATGAGATAAATTAATTAAAGAAATAAATATTTTCAAAAATCAAGAAGATAAAGACTGCGTGCTTTATGAGATTCAAAAAATCAAGAAGATAAGATTTGGACTTAAGATCAGATTTGAAAATAAAGAATCTACCTGATTACTTGATTTTTGGAAGAATAATATCTTTTTGAATTTAATTAATTCAAAATGATAATTTTGTGTGACAAGTAAATAATCTTTTTGAGATTCTTTACTAAAAAGAGTGAAAGTTAATAAAATGAAATCACTCTAAAATACTTTACTATCAAAGTTCCATATAAAAGTGAAATTAGCAATTAAATAATTAAAGGTAATTATTTAATTTTGAATATAAGACTGAATAATTAAATAAATTAATAAATTTATTTAATTGTGACAATTAGTGACATATCAAATAAATAAATGAAATTTATTTATTTAATAATTAGGAAGAATTAATGAAGAAAGGAAATTAAATAAATTAAGAAATTTATTTAATTAAGGAATACTTAGACAATTAATGACATATTTAATAAACAAATGAAATTTATTTATTTAACAATCATGAAGAATAAAAGATATAAATTAATTAAAATAATTATGAATTATTTAATCAATAGTCGAATGTGGGACTGGCGACATAATTAAATGTATTAATTATGTAGAATTAAAGCGGTGTAAAATGAAGCTTTAGGCCTAGGTCATTTTAAGTGTCTATAGTTTCTTGCATGTTAGGCTCAATAGGGACACATATACCTTGTTCTCTAGCACCACATCCTTTTCCACTATATCCAAGTTGTTTCATAAGCTCGTAACCTCTTCCATAAAGTGTTTTCATTTCTTATGGATTTGGGGGTTGTTCATGATCAAGTTCGTTGAAGTTTTTTGTGTAATCTATTGTCTTTTGTTCTAAAGTGGTTGAGGTGGATGCTTTCGAAGGGTCTTCTAAATTTTGTGTTGACATTACCACTTTCTCTTTTTCCTTTTTAGAGTCTTTGTGTATGATCTTGTATTCTCCCATGAATGCGAGTTTGAAGTCTAAGGAACCCCAATCATCTTCTAATAGCTTCATGACTTCTTCAATGTGTTTTTCTTTGTTTTTCTGTTGCATGGGTTCCACTTGTGTAGTTTCCATTAATGTTTTCAAGGTATTTTATTTGTTATTCTAAATTTGTAAGACACTATAAGGCTTATGATCAACGTCAAGTGTGTACACTATGTTTTTGTAGATATACTTCATTTTATGATGAAGAGTAGAATGGACCCTATTCATTGCATGAATCCATGGTCTACCTAAAAGAAGGTTGTATGAAATATTATCAAGCATGACATGAATAGGTGTGTCTAGCATATCTTTTCTAGTTGTAATAGGGAAAGTAATCACCCTGAGTGGTTTCCATCCAACATTGTCAAATCCACTAATAAATAAAGAAACCAGTTGAAATTTTTATTTATCCACACAAATCCTATCCAAGAGGTTAACACTACACACATTAAGGGTTGAGCCATTGTCAACAAGGGTTCACTTTGTCCCTATCTTACTGTATTGAGCTATGATTACAAAAGCATCATTTTGTTTTTGTACTTCCAAAGGGGGGAGTTCACTTTCATGGAAATCAATGTCAGCATTTATTCCTTGGATCATGGATGCTATGTCTTTGGTTGTGCATTAGAAGGGATAGGAACTTGGTGCAAGGCTATTTGAAGCATGGTGTGATAATTAGGTGATTTTTAAATTAGGTCCCATAGGGATATATTTGCAGGAGTATTCTTAAGTTTTTCAACAAGATCTTACTCCTTTCCATGAGGAGGACCCAGTAAGATGGGGTTAGGTAGGATAGGATTAGGAAATGGAAGGGATGTTGAAGGTTCTTGTCTTGGTTGTGGATTTTTTCTAGTGTTATATGTATGAGCAACAATATTGTGACTCGACTGCTGCGATAAATTATTCTTAGGTGGGTAAAAGATAAGTTTGGGTTTTTTGTGAGTTTGAGGTTTGTGTGAAGGTGGATAAAGAATTAAAGGATTCTTAGGATGTCCCATGGGATATGTAGGAGGTCCAATAGTCAAGGTGGATCTAATGGACACTTTCGCATTCATAACCTTAGCGGTCTTGGTTTGGTGTATCTCTAATAAAGGGCAATCTAGTATCACCGTTTGAATTTCACCCAAGGGAAACACATTACTATTGTTGTCATTTTCTTTCACCATGATAGTCTCCCTAGGAGGAGAGTTTTTAGGAGAACTACAAACCAAATGCTCTTGACATTCAAGGATTGGTTCTTCCAAAATGGCTTCATTACAAGTAGGGGAATGATCAATGGTTGAATTTTCTTGCTCAATAATGGTTTCCCTAGGTGAAGAGGGATGTCTAAGTTTCTCATGATCTTCATGTATTGGATCTTCTAAATCAAAGTATCTTCTTTGCAACTAGGAGAGAGACTAGGGGAAGAACAAGTATGATTTTCATGATCATTTATGATTTTAGTCCTTTATTCCCTAATATCTTCCAAAATAGGATAAGTAGGGGAAGGATCATAAAGAGGGTTGTTATAGACCTTAAAGATTTGTTCATCTAAGAACAATCTATCATACTCATCATTTAAAATCTCATTCTCTTCCACTAAATTATTCTGACAAGTAAAGGGGGACTGGAGATTAGGTAAAGTAATGTTGAGATATGTGTCTATAATCTCATTCTCTTATGCTATGTAATGCCCATAGGTAAGCCCCAAAGAACAAACAACAAAAGAATGCAAAATTTTTTTATTTTTATTTTTTTGAAGAAAGATAAATAATCATCATATCAATATTAAACGATCATATACAACAACATCAACCATGTCCTTTGGGGCCCCCACGAGATTACATCGAAATAAGACATTACTAATCATCAACTCCTAAGATATCAAAAGGAGCTATAATGACAACATTAGATAAGTACATACATAAATTTTATCACAAGATAAACCCATGAGACATTCCATAGCCAATTAAAAATTATAAAGTAGATAATTATATTACATCATCTTTCAAATGTTACATCATCCATAAGGTTACATCATGAATCCCCAAACATGTGGGATGAATAGAAGATACAAGTTTATCAAAATACAATGAGATCAACTGTAATAAATCTTCAACTGGATGAGATTGAAGCCACGAATGCTGATGGGGAACCCAACGGTGTGCGGAGCACGTTCCACCCGACCACCCCCGTGCTAAGAGGTGACAAAGAAGTAACTCCAACCAAGAATGGCAACAAAAGTACAATCATACAAAAAGTACCAACATAGATCCATCTCACAATACACCAATTAAAAAGAGCAACCAATAACACCATATCACAATGTCATAAAGGTGCAAAATTGTAAATAGAATATACATGAGATCATACAACGCATGCAAAATATGTATCAAACAATAATCTTAAAACAATATAATTCAATTCAAACAACAGTCTAAATCAACTTCCATGACCCACTTCCAGAGGAATACAATAACACAAACACATGGGCAACTAGGGGAGAGTGTCATCGCATAGTCCTACATGGGCTGTCCTGTGCTCTTCCTCCCAACTGGAGGCGTCGGTCCATAGGGTGACTCATGTGGAGTCGTAGACCTCTCGTGAGGACGAGGTCACGACTTTGCCAACCACGGCCTTCTCAGCCTTCCATTAGTCTACGGAAGCACTAATGAAGACGAGGCATCCTTTTTTTTTTAAATCTTGCAATGATGTTACTACCCAACCCCACCCTCCTAAGTTAATTATTAGATTTTCACTTATTTACTAACTCACTCGTGGGTTATCCTGAGCTCTTCCCCTTAAACGGGGCACCGGCCCCCACGAGGAGCCACTCTCCCTAGAGACCCATCAAAAATAAGGGGTTGTACCATGCCAATCATAATCATCAAAGTATGACAACAAAAGCAATACACGAGGCATAAACCATCTCGCAAGTAAAAATACCATAATAAAATCTCATAATTCGGTACACCCCATTAATAAAACATAACTCATCAGAAATCAAGGTGAAAAGTATAAAACTCAGAAAAAAACATCATCCTCTGGAAGACTAAAGTGTTGACACAAACAGGTTCCCACATCAAGGAAATAACAGTGTCCCAAAACCCAACAATCCAACAAGATTAAATTTCAAAAATAAATAATTAAAAGTGATAACCTATTTAATTCCAAAGTAGATTACAAAATAAATTCCATTCCTAAAATACGATCATACTACAACCAAAATTAATTAATAATGTTGTTTTATCAGCAATATCCTTTCCAATTTGAAAATTCAATAAAACAGATTTCTTTCTATTTCACTAATATTTTTAATTGTAACAAATTCTGCTTTATTTCAATAAAGAAACAAAATCTATATATATTTTTTTAAAATTAACTGGAAGTGTAATTAGAGAGGAAACAGAATCTACATTTTCTAAATAACAATTAAATTAACAGAAATATAATTTAATCAGGAAAGAACAAAATATTTATATATATACATTTTTTTTTAAAATAACCAATACCGTAACAGTTAAACACAGAGATCAGAATAAATAAATAAATAAATATATATATTTGTTTATTTATTTATAAAAGGAAGTTTCGAATTATAAATATAAAACCTATATATAAAAGTAAATTTCGTAATAAAATAAAACTTTGTATTTTATAAATTTCAAACCATACATATTTAAATGGGTATTAAAACCCATACACAAGCGGTACAACCGCCGCCCGGCTGTGGCAATCTACGAACTGCGCACGGCAGTCCTGCGGACTGCCGTGGACAGTCCGCAGACTGTCGCACAGTCTGGCGGCGGGGGTGGTGGGTATGGCCAAGGCCGAACCCCCCCACCACACAGCCTAAACTCATAAATAAATTCAACACAAAAAAAAATAATAATAATCAAAAGTATGGTGCCGAAATGAATGACGAATTTTCAATGAAAATTAATTTTCGTTCAACATTTCATATGTTTAAAATTTTTAAAAAAATATATATATGTATATATATATATATACACACACACACCCAGGGGTTTGAACATGTCCAGAAAAACAGAGAACAGATAATTACAGTATATATTCCATTTACTGTGCATGTTAGAAATAAAAGGAGAAATGTTTTATAAATATATGTATAGACCAAAATATCACAACCCGGATATTTATTGAACAGAAATTGCCTTTAAACAACTATGCATATAAATGAAACGAAATTACAATTTTACTGTTTGTTCCCAGATTGCAAAACAAACCCCTTATTAATAAACAGCCACAACCCAGAATCCCTGAGAAATTTCATTAATCAAATAACAATTCTACATTTTCTGATTAAACATTCTTGAATTAAACCATAACCCCAGTAGATTTTTCTTTCTACAATTATTTAATTTTCATCCCTAAATATAAATTTCCCACACAGAAAGCAAATCCTATTTAACAGAAAATAAACAATTAACAAGAGTAGAACTTGGTGTCCTACGCTTGCAGCAAACTGTAGAAGCCTTGCCCCCTCTACCTGCACTATTTCTTTGCTGCAAATCTTCCAGCAACAGATCCAAATCTTCCTTCCTCTTCCCAATTTCTCCAAAATAGAAAAGAACTAAGGGCAGAAAAAAAATGATTGGAAATAGAATTTTCCCAGCATTCGAACGAAAATCCACTCAAACAAAGAGAAACTCTTAATAAATTTCATGCCCAGAAATCCTTTCAATTCCTCCTCCCGTGAATACCAGAGGTCATAATTCAAAAATCAAATAATATTTCACCTTAATTTCATTTTGATGCTTTTCCCATATTACATTTTCATTTTCATGCATTTAATTAAAACTAAATAAATTCTAAATTCATAACATAAACTTTTATTTAAACAAATATATAAATATGCCTCATTTCCACAATTCTTCATTAAATATTTACTTATTTAAAATCAACCATTGAGAGACTCCGAATAAATGCAATGCTTTTATTATTTCTAATATTTATTCATTGCCATATTTACTTATTATTTTATGTTTTTATTTTACCAATTACTTAATTATTTAAATTACCACATAAGACCATTCACTACTTTAGACAAATCATATAATCATACAAAGACCAATGTAACCACACAAATGAAGGAGACTAATATGCACAAACCATAAAGATACAAGACTGTTGACAACTTGGTACGGAGTTACTTTTCATGTCACCTCAAATATTCAACTTCTTGCCGTTGGGTTGGTTCAATGCTCGCCCAGACCTACCGAAATAGGTGGAATCGAGTCTTATTCCTGCAAAGCCTGCATCCACAAGGTGATATACAATATACATAAAATCAAAGCATTGTGAGGAGGATTCACAGCGTAGCAGGGCGCTCGCGAACGAGTGATGCTACCTGTCCCCTCACCAAAACATATCATCATAAAATTTTACACCACATCATAAATTACTATTCTATAGTCTATTGCATTCCAAATAACTCCATCAAATGATCATAATAAAATGTCATCACAATATCCATGGCATCATAAGAGTATAGTAATAGTCTAAGCTACCACACATAATAGCAACAGTATCAACCAAAATCACAATGTGCCAAACAAAACCACAGTGAATGTCAAAATCAAATAGTAGCATGAGGGGTATTACATGGCTATAATATCTTCCCAAAGAGTATGACGAGAAGGACAAGCAATATCTTCATGATTCTCAATGATTGTGCCTTTTGTTACCAAGATACATTCGTCACTAAAAGGAGAGGTATGAGGAGAAGAAAAAATATGATCATCATGATTATCTATGTTTGTATTCTCTTCTATTGCATCATCCTCACAAATAGGAGAAATAGGAGGGGGTCCATGTTTAAGGAAAGCATTAACATTTTAAATTTCTTGTGCTAAGAGATGTTAGAACATAATGATCTACTGAGAGAGGGGTGAATCAATACATATTACAAATTTTACTTCTTCAACCCTTTTACAGATTCAACCTTAACTTCAAATGTGCAAATTGAAATACTAATAGATATAATAGGCACAAGCACAAGAGAGATCAACAAATAACACAATATGTACATGGAAAACCCAAGATGGGAAAAACCATGGTGAGAAATATAGCTAGGATCTACTATCCTAATCCAACCTCACAAGCTTCAAAGTTTAGTTATAATGTTTAGGGTGGCAACCCAAGGAAGCAACAACTACCTATTTAGAAGCTACAACTTCAAGGATGCTACTACACTGTATTCTGAGCTACAAATCAGTGCAAAATGGAAGCTACAACCTCGTACAAAGTTTTTCAATATACTATGCATAAAATGGTTCTACATAACCTATAATGCATCAATTCAGTACATAAGCTCTCTCTTTCTCTCAATTCTCCCTTACTCCATTATAACCAGCTACATGAATTTTCATATTTTTCTTTATGTTATAGTTCACCTTCCTCTACATTCAGATACTCTCATTCCTTCTTCATATCTCAATAATTTCCCTCATTCAATTCATATACATTGGAATCACTATTAGGGATTTTCACCTACTTCCATAATTGTCAGAGCATCATGCCCAACACATATTGTCCAACTCATCAAAAATCACCATACCTCTGCATCGAGTCGTACAATATTTTATTCTATAACAAAGAATTTGCTAAGAATAACATTCTATCAGACCCTAGAATCTGATATGCATTTAATGCATTCTTGCGATCATTCGATCTGATTCGATCTTTAAATATTTTGCAAACTCTGGCACCGCTTAACAGATCAAATCTTCATTTACATGGTCACTGAGATAGTTGGAAAAATTAATTCTTTCTCATGTGTTAGTTTTTAGACCAAACCCTCATTTACAATTGACATAGACATTTCAAATCTCTTCATTTAAACTCTAGCCGTCGATCAACACCTTCGCGCCTTGATCCTGTGATCAACATTTACTATTGTGTCTTTAAACCCTAACCATTGGATAATCGGAGCTTAAACCACCATTGTCAATCTATCATATTGTCTAGTCATTGGGACTTTGTTTAGACTCCGACTAATACAGGAAGGTCACACTAATATTCTTTCCATGTTATCTAAATAGGCCCACAACCACATCATTTGCAACATAAATATGAAATGACATATTGAGCAATCATTCATTGCCATCTGTTAACCATCAGAACACTCATGTCCCATAGTCGACATCATACTCCTATCCCATTTATCAAGTGGTCCCCACCATCCACACAGCATCCATGTCACTACCATATAGTTGACATCACCATCCACATAGATAAGGTCCCACCAAGACATGCGTCCACCGCTTGTGCAATTCTAGAGCATCAAAAGGGAATCCAATATTCTCAACAAGTCTCTCGAAAAGGACTTAAATATTAACTCCCATCACTCCAAGTGGTCTAGACCATTAGAAATCCTTTTAATCCTCTCCCAATTTCTTTTCGACATACTTGGTCTCCCTGATATGTTTCCTCTACCGCTTTGCTCATTGCGATAAGTTGGTGAGACTTTCTCCAAAAATAGTCACTAAGTCACGAGGCTTCAAAACCTAAGAACCTCGTGATAGGTTAGGAAAACTTGGAACTCCATGACTCCATTCATTTTCATTGTCCTGATCACTCAATTAACTAAGCCGTCAAGTTGGGAGGTTACGAACTTGAGAACCCTGTGACATAGGTTAGTAAAACTTGGAACTCCATGATTCCTTACAACTTTGGCCTTAGATTAAGAGCATGAACCAATGAATGAGGAAATTTTCATTGATATCATGACCTACCCAGTACTTGTCTGAAAAGCTCTCGAGAAACCTAGTCAATATGCCAACAATCTCACTTACATGATTTTCACTTTTGACATCAATGACAACAATAGTCCAACAATCTTCCCCTTTGGCATTGATGGAAAAACTCTAACTGTTTGATCAGCCACCACTGAAACTCAACACCAATTTGATTAATGCACTATAACACTGCAACTCCCCCTATGACATACATCTCATCTAATTTGTTTAGCAACACATTTCTCCCCCTTTGACATCAATGGAAAAGTGTACACTCCTCCTAAAGAAAGACTTCAATTTTGCATGCTACAACCATCAAGTCATTATAAATTCTCTAGTTTTGAATTCTATGAAGAGCCTAGTTTTTGGTCAAATTTTGGGTAGAATTTATACTCCATTTGTTGGCAGTGTCATTGAATTTAGTAGTTAAGTATTAATATTTGTATAATGTTTCCCTCAAACCATTGACATTGGGTTTAACCCTATCTCTGTGAAGTTTTAATGACATTGGCATATTATGTGGATTATCTATATTAATTTTGTGTTTGGTTGATGAATGTTCTTTAAGGTGATTATAGATGTGCAATTATTATGTGTACTGACATTGCTATGCAGGACACAATTTATGGATGCTAAGTTGAGAAAGGAAATTGTCAGATGGTCATGTAGGGGAATCATTCAAAGGAGTCGACTGAAGGATGATGATAGAAAATTCCTCACGACAAACAATTGTAACCACCTTGTATTTATGGCATTAAGCAATTGTGGGCATTACTGCAGCACTGATTCCATGCTCGGGCATGCATGTCTGACTAGATTCCTTGCAGAGATAACCACTCTGCCACTCTTTTCCTCATTTTCCCTATATGGTGTCCTCTCAGTTAGTGGGATTTGAACACCCTGTTTAGTTGGTAGTTTAAATAAGGATTTGAATCTTCTTCTTGAGGGTTCTTAGTTCCTAATTTTTTTTGTTAGATGATATTTATAATTTATTAAGCATTGTCCATTTTCAATATAGTCATTCTGCTACTCTATTTACATATTTTTCAATGAATGAGATGATAGTCTAAGTTTAAGCATTTGAGTTTGTATTAGTCTTAGTGGATACTCATCTAAGAGGGCCCACTTGGTGAGTAATCCTTTCTTTAGAGTAATTATTTTAGTTATTATTTCCTATTCTACACTTAGTTCAAAATCTAGCATCGACTATTCCTACAACCACTAGAAGTACATTCTATGTTTTTTCATGCAGCCAAAGCAGACGGAGTAGTCCTTGTTTTTCACACAAATTTTCATTCTTGCTCTGAATTTCAGCTTAGTATAGTTGTTGGTTGATGTTCAACATTTTCTTTATTTCCTATCAAGCAGTTTACTTTCAGTATTGTGTTTCTTAGTTGTAGAATGCAATGGCTGCTAAGAGTTCCTAGTGCACATATAGTGTTGACCCATTTCAAGTTTACGTCCCTGGGTTGACAAGTTAAATGCACCTTCATGATGAATGAGATAGCTATTTAGGTTAAATGTCCAATCTTTGAATCATGGTCATCAAGGCTTAGTTATTGAATTATTTTAGGAGGCTGCCATTTTTGGCACCATTGTTGGTGATGGTGTCAAGCTAGGAAGTTCTTTGGAGTCATTAGTAGTTTCTCTACTTTAGTACTTCTCTTGAGTTGTTCTTAGAATACCCCTTGCTTAACAAGTGATGATCTGGTATTCTTTTGCTAATTCTTTTTGTGAGCTAGCTAATATTCAGTTGATACTGCAACAAGCTGAGATTCCAAATCTGCCCAAAAACGAAGAAGAAGAAAAACCATTTCCCTCTTCGTTGATGCATATCCTGATCTGACTAGTTTTGAAACCTCCACTAAAGATCAAAACCAGATTGATAACCTTTTTCCTTTGAATCCATCAAGAAGACATGGGTGATATCTTCTTGTTTGAGTTTGATATGCTCTGCGAAAGCTATGACTATACCTTTGATGCTCATTGGCTTAAGCTATTTCCTACCACTTTGAAAGAAGCTACACTAGGATGGTTTATGATTCTAGGTGTTGTGGAGACTTGGGAGGACATGAAGACAAAGTTCCTTGGAAAATACAAAGAATATTGTAGGGGAAATGATATGAGAGGAGGTGATATCTTTAGGATGCAACAAAAGGAGCCATAAACATTAGTTCCTCTGAAATAGAGCATCTAGAAAAAGCAAGATCTTCATCTAATTCTAATGATGATGTCCCCCTACAAACCCTAATAAGAACTAGGGAATGGAAGAAAGAGGCTGAAATAAGAAAAGAAAAAGAAAAATCCCAAACCCAGCCTATAGAAAAAGAGGTGTTGAGTGTTGGGAAGAGAAAGGCTAACCCTATTCATCCTACAACCAAGGGAAAACATAAGAGCACCTCTAGGAAGTCAAAACCAGCTAGGAAAACTTTTTGTATGCCTTCACAAGAAAGTCCTGGGCATGATGAGACATCACATGGGGACACTAAAGCTCCAATGGAATAAAAACATGTTGAAGAAAAAGAAGATATATTTGAGAAAGCAACAAAAGTAACACTAGGAGACCTTGCTAATGTCGCAAGGGACTTTAAGGATGGGCAGGGGTTCTTCTAGTGAAAGCAATAACAGGAATAGGAGTTCCTGTAACCATAGCAAGAAGCACAGCAAGAGCCAGAGCAAAGCCAGGAACAGAAACAAGAGGTCCTGCAACAAAAAGGGGGAAAATAAATAGTACCCCCATAGCCATAGATAATTGGAAAACTTGAGTTCATGTAGATAGTACTATATGGGGAGTAGCCATCAACAAAAACTCTGGTAGGAATTCATAACCCTCCTAATTTTACGGTTCATGCAATAATTTTAAATTTATGGAAAGAAATAGAAAGAAGGGAGGAAGATTGGAAATAGGAAAAGAAGAAAGTAAAAAAGGAAATCCAAGAGAGGGATGAGATTATTGAGGAGAAAATGAGGAGATTGCTACTTTGAAGAAGAAAGTAGATGACATTGTGACCCTGGTGCCACAAATTCTAGAATGCAGAGCTCCTCCAAGGGTTTATGCCCTGCACTTGAGAGAGAAATATCTCTCTTTCAAGTTGTCAAAAATTGTTTCAAAATTAAACACCTCCATTGAAACTCCTACCAAATTCTTCAATGCCTATAGGATTGCTTCCCCTAAGATGAAAAATTTGTTATGTAAATTCTATTTGCACAATTATGTTGTCACACAGGATCATGATTGGAACCCGTTGCTATATGTTGGGGATATTTAGCTGAGAGTGTTTATGTCTTGGGTACAAAATGAGATTAGTTGGGGTGAGAAGAACAATTCCTATAAGAAAATGGAATCTAACATTCCCTTGGCCATCAGGGTTGAGTCAAGCCACCCAAGGGATATTGACAGAGAATGGCTCAGGATGCTTCTTAGACCAAGCTATGGTAATAGAATCATGCCCTAGATTGAAGTTGTCAACATAGAATATGAGGTCAAAGCAATGACAAAAGAGGAGCTTGTAAGAGGATACCTGGCCCAATGCAGAATAGTTTAACAGATAAGCTAAAACAAGTTGAGCCCCATTCTATTCACAATTATGCTGCAACACTAAAGTGAATTGATAGATATATCCAGATTAGTAAACAGAGGGAAGATTTTGGCTTCCCCTAACTTTCCAGCCACCCATTCTCATGTGGCCAGTACCAAACTATAGATTCTACCAATATGATATTACTGGAGAAAGGTAAAGATGGAACAAATTTGATAGATTGGGAGGATTTTCTTGGGATCCAGACTCATACTCTACTGCGATAGATGTTGGCCAGCTTGCAGTTGCAAACTTCAAAGCTTTGACCAAACAAAAGAACAACCCTTCCTCTGTGGAGGACCAACAATATGTTAGGTTGGGGGGAATAATGAGCTTATTTTTTAGTAAAATTTTGGGTAGAATTTATAGTCCATTTGCTGGCAGTGTCATGAACTTTAGTAGTTAAGTATTAGTATTTACATAATGTTTCCCTCAAACCATTGACATTGGGTTTAACCCTATCTCTATGAATTTTTAATGACATTGGCATATTATGTGGATTATCTATATTAATTCTACATGTTTGGTTGATGAATGTTCTTTAAGGCGATTATAGATGTGCAATTATTATGCGTATTGACATTGCTATGCATGACACAATTTATGGATGGTAAGTTGAGAAAGGAAACTGTTAGATGGTCATGCAGGGGAATCATTCAAAGGAGTCGACTGAAGGATGATGACAGTAGATTCCCCATGATAGACAATTGTAACCACCTTGTATTTATGGCATTGAGAAATCGTGGGCATTACTACAATGCTGAGTCCACACTCGGGCATGCATATCTGACTGGATTCCATGTAGATGTAACTGCTCTGCCACTCTTTTCCTTGTTTTCCCTAAATGGTGTCCTCTTAATTAGTGGGAGTTGACCACCCTATTTAGCTAGTAGTTTAAATAAGGATTTGAATCTTCTACTTGAGGGTTCTTAGTTCTTGATTGTTGTTGTTAGATGATATTGATAATGTATTAAGCATTCTCCATTTTCAATACAACCATGCTACTACTCTGTTTACATATTTTTCAATGAATGAGATGATAGTCTAAGTTTAAGCATTTGATTTTGTATTAGTCTTAGTGGATACTCATCTAAGGGGGCCCACTTGGTGAGTAATCCTTTCTTTAGAGTAATTAGTTTAGTTATTATTTCATGTTCTGCACTTAGTTCAAAATCTGGCATCGACTATTCCTGCAGCCACTAGAGGTCCGTTCAGTGTCTATTCCTGTAGCCAAAGCAGACAAAGTAGTCCTTGTTTATCACAAAAAAAATCATTCTTTCTATGTATTTCGGCCTAGTATAGTTGTTGGTTGATGTTCAACATTTGCTTTATTTCCTTTCAAGCAGTTTACTTTCAGTATTGTGTTTCTTAGCTGTAGAATGCAATGGCTACTAAGACTTCCTAATGCACATACAATGCTGAACCATTTCAAGTTTACATCCCTAGGTTGACAAGTTAAATGCACCTTCATGATGAATGAAATATCTATTCAGATTAGATGTCCAAACTCTAAATCATGGTCGTAAAGGCTTAGTTATTGAATCACTGTAGGAGACCGACATTTTGCAATTTTCATGACTTGATCACATTAGTCTTAACCAGGGTTGAATAACTGATCAATGAAGCTCCCATTGGATACATGCCCTAGCACTAGATATTAGTGATATGAAGTGGGAGAAAATACTCCTAGCTTTTGCCTCAAGTATTCAAATTGCTCTGTAGGAAGGGGTTTTGTAAATGTATATCAGCCACTTGTTCCTTGGTGGGAATATACTCCATGCTAACTTAGATTTATTTGCAACTTTTTCTCTGATGAAGTGATACTTGATTGATATATGCTTTGTTCTGGAGTGCATCACCAAATTCCATGAGATATTAATGGAACTTGAATTGTCACAAAGAATTGAAATGGATTCATTGTACTCTACCTTGATGTCCATTAAATTTTTCTTCATCCATAAGACTTGAGTGCAACAAGCAGCTGTTGCAACATATTTTGCTTCAGTAGTAGAAAGAGTAATAGATTCTTTCTTTTTGCTCATCCAGGAAACCAATTTGTTCTCCAGGAAGAATGCACCTCCACTGGTACTCTTTCTATCATCCACACTACTTGCCCAATCTGCATCTATATATGTTGTTAATGTGAAATCTTTGCATTTGGAATACCATAAACCATAGTCAACAGTACTTTTGATGTATCTAAAGATTCTCTTTACTACATTGATGTGTGATTCTTTTGGTTCTAACTAAAACTAAGCTACCATACAAACTGCTTGCATTATATTAGGCCTTGATGCAGTTAGATATAGTAGACTTCCAATCATTGATCTATACAAAGTCTAATTTGCATCAGGTGACTCATCTAATTTACTCAACTTGTAGCTAGTAATCATGGGAGTACTGACTAGTTTACAATCCTTCATTCCAAACTTTTTAAGCATTTATTTTGCATACTTGGTTTGTGATATAAAAATACCTTTATCAATTTGTGTAATTTGCAAACCAAGAAAAAATCTTAGTTCTCCTAACATGGATATTTCAAACTCATCTTGCATGTTTGTGGGAAATATTTTGGACATTACATCACTTCTACCACCAAATATAATATCATCTACATAAACTACAACAATGATCATTTTCTTACCCTCAGATTTGAGATATAGATTGCTATTAGCACAACCTTTCTTGAATCCTTCTTGTTGTAGATATTGATCTAATCTTGAATACTAAGCCCTTGGTGCTTTCTTCAAACCATACAATGCTTTCTTCAATTTGTAGACATAATCATCATCCTTTGACAGTTGAAAACCTTCTAGATGCTCAATATATACTTCCTCTTCAAGGTTTCCATTTAAAAAATGCAGATTTGACATCTATTTCATATACCTTAAAACCTTTATACACAAAAAATGCAAGAAACATTCTTATAGCTTCTAATCGTGCAACTAGAGAAAATGTTTCTTCAAAATCAATTCCTTCTACTTGTGCATATCCTTCGCACACTAATCTTTCTTTGTTTCTAACCACAATTCCATGTTCATTCAACTTGTTTCTGAATACCCATTTGTGCCAATTATATTCTTGCTTGATGGTCTAGGAACCAATTCCCAAGTTTTTTTCTTTTCAATTTGATTGAGTTCCTCTTCCATTTATTTTAACTAGCTTTCATCCTTACTAGCTTCATCAAAAATTGTTGATTCAATCTGAGAAAAGATAGCAAAGTTTACATGTTCCTTATCCTTTGCAAGTCTCCTTCTAGTTTGCACTCCTACATTCTTGTCACCGATTATCTGATCTCCAGGATGATCTTTTTGCACATATTTTGTAGGAGTGCATTCAACCTCTTGCTCATTCTCTTTTTCTTGTCCCTTGTCTTCAACTTGTGCTCCTATGCCATCTTCATCTGACTTACTTTCAAGATTGTTTCTGCTAGGCTGACCCTGATTCGCACTTTCATCAACCTTGACATGTACACTCTTTATAATTCTATGTAATATTTTATTATAACACTTATAAGCTTTTCCTTGGTTGGAATGTAGCAAGAATATCCCCTCATCACATCTTGACTCAAAAATTCCTAAGTTGTCATCTTCTCTTTTAATATACCACTTACTACCAAATACCTTGAAATGTTTGACTGATGCAGGCCAACCAAACCATAATTCATATGGTGTTCTACCACTGTTAGATCTTATAAACTTGCTCTATTCTAAATTTCTATAGAAGTTTTTAATGCTTATTTCCAAAATGTATCTAACAAGTTTTCCTCATTCAACATAGCCTTGGCCATCTCCTTCACAATTCTATTTCTTCTCTCTATCACACCATTTTGTTGTGGTGTTCTTGGGGCTGAATACTGGCGCTTGATTCCATGATCTTCACAATATTCCATGAATTCTCTTGACATGAATTCTCCACCATTGTCTAACATAAGACATTTGATTCTTCTCCCAGTGATATTCTCTACCTGCTTCTTATAACATATGCCATTATGGTATAGTCATCAATCAACAACATGTAATATCTTTCTCCTTGAAAATCTCTTGTCCTCATTGGACCACATAGAGCACCACAGATTGTTTCCAAGGATTTCATAGTATAGTAATCCTTTGTGGGAAATTTAGACTGTGTTTTATTTCCTTGTTGATAGCCTTGACAGATAATGTTATCAGGATTTGCAATCTTAGGCATATTTCTAACTAGGTCTTTTGAACTTATTTTCACCATGTTGTTAAAATTTACATGTCCTAGTCTTCTATGCCATAACCAAATTTCATCTACTTGACTGATTAGACATGTTTGACCTTCCACTTCACATAGATTGTAGAGATTACTATTAGTCCTCATCCCTTGAGAAATTTCCTTACCATTCAATCTTATCTTGCAACCTTTAGAATCAAATACAACTTTGTATCCATTATCACAAATTTGGCTAACACTAAGAAGATTGTGTTTTAGACCTTCCACATAGAGCACATATTTAGTTTTGTTCTTTCCATATATGCTCATAATTCCTTTACCATAGATCTTGATAGCAGTATTATCATCTAGACTTAATGAATCTCCTTTTTTAATTTCAAGCTTAATAAATTTCCTTTTATCTCCAATCATGTGCTTGGAGTAGCCACTATCAACAATCCATAGATCTTGTTCCTTTGCATGTAAATCCATTTCGGAAATCATAGACTGAGTGACACAAGTCCCTGCTCTTTCTCCTTCCATATCCTCTTGGGCTTCTTCTCAGTTTTCTTTTCTTCTATCTCAAAAGCCTTATTTTCATTCACTTTATTAGCAGGTGAGGATTTCTTCTTCTTAGATTTCACACTTGGTCCTATAAATCTTTCTCTATAGTTTCTAGCTATATGACCAAAGTTGTTGCAACTATAACGAATTATATCCATATCAACCAAGGGAGCAAATGGATTCTTGCTTGCAAAATTTGTATTCTTCCTTGGAATGATTCTACATTCTCTAGCCCTATGACCAAAATTCTTACAGATATAGCAATACCCATTGAAATACTATGAGTACCTAGTCATGTAGTTTCCTTTAGCTAGATGGGGTGATCTTCTTTGTCTAGGCCTCCTTGGATAATGTACTCTTACAAATCCATCATTGTCTGCTCTTTTTATGTTTTGCATCTTCTTTTGTTGATCAAGAATTGTCTGGTTGTCCTCCTTGACTTCTATCGATTTCTTTTCTTTATCAAATTTTTCTTCACTTAGGATTGATTTTTCTCCTGCTCTAAATCTTTCATAAATTTTTGTAGAGACATCCATAAATGAATTCTTCCCTTTTTCCAAACCTAAACCAAATTTCTCTTTATTTGTAGGGTTTTGTGTACTTATCAATTCATTCAAAATATTTGTATCACCTTTCAACTTTAGTCCATTTCTGATCTACTCATTGGCCTTCTCCAATTCTTTCCTTAGGGAAACTATTTCTACCTCAAGTTTCAAGCATCTATCCATCTCAGACTATAATTTATATTTCAGGACATCCTCAATTCTTTTAAGCTCTTCTACATGAACTTTTTATGTCCTACTAACACCTTATTGGACTCTTCAAGTTCTTGTGTTAATTTGTCAGTCTCCTTTTGAGAATTCCTTTTTAGCTTCTTGTTTTCTCTCTTAAGATCATCATATTTGTCTCTTAGTTCATCAATATCTTCAAGAGCATTAATTAGCTCTCATTCAAGATCAACAACTGCCTCCTCTTCTCCTTCATATGAGTCCTCAATTGTGCATCTTCTTGATCCTTAGTTTCTTTAGCCATGAATACAAATTCTCTTCTATCATCTCTCATTACAAGAGCATGGCCTTGATCCTATTCTAAACAATCACTAGCATCAAAAACTTCACTTTCTTTATTCATGTGTAAGCTCTTCTTCTTCTTTCCAAAGTTCTTTCTTTTAGGGTAGAATTATTTCTTCTTTCTACTATCAAATTCTTGCTTGGAACTGTCTTCTTTAGCATATGGACACTTTGAAGAAAAATGACCTATTCTACCTCAATTAAAACACTTAAGATAACGCATACCTTTATACTTGTCGGATCCTCTTCTTAGCCTTATGAAATTTGCTTCTTCCCCATGAGTTTGTTCATAATAAGATGTAATGACAACAAATTTTTCTTTCTTATCAGCTTCATCTTGGTCTTTCTTGACAACCTTAAATGCATCTTCTCTCCTAGATGATTCAACACTTGGCATTCTCATTTCATATGCAATAATTATGCCATGCACCTCATCAAGAGTAAGTTTATCAATTTCTCTTCCCTCTTTAATAGCACAAATCTTGGCATCATATTTAGTTGTCATGGACCTGAGAACTTTCAACACAACATCTTCTTCTTTAGATCTACACCATATCCTTTAAAGGAATTTACCACATCATCAACTCTATGAAGATAGTCTACAATCTTCTCTTGTTTGGTCATCGTCAAGCCTTCAAATTTTTCTCTTAGCACTTGTAACTTTTCCAACTTCACTTTGGTGTCACCTTCATATATTTTCTTAAGTTTTTCCTAGAAATCATAAGTAGTTTTACAATGCATAACTTTGCTATGCATAGAGTTAGACAAATTGTTCATAATAATAAACCAAGCTTTAATATTGTCCTCATGAATCTTCTTTGTTGTAGGATCAGTAGGAATAGTAGTAGGAATAGTATATTGGATCTCAACACATGCCCATACAAGAGAGACTAAGTATCCTCCCATTAATGAGCTCCATTTAGCATAGTTTGTTCCATCAAACCTAGGTGTCTTGTTTGAGCCTTCCTAAAATGCCATTGTGTTCACCTATCCAAGATCTACCCAAGCTGGTTAATCTTCTCCTAGGGAACCTGGTGCTCTGATACCAATTGTTAGAACACAATGATCTATTGAGAGGGGGGTGAATCAGTAGATATTTAAAATTTTAGTTCTTCAACCCTTTTGCAGATTCAACCTTAACTTCAAATGTGTATATTGAAATACTAATAGATTTAATAGCCACAAGCATAAGAGAGATCAACACATAACATAGTATGTATGTGGAAAACCCAAGATAGGAAAAACCATAGTGAGAAATACTACTAAGATCTATTGTCCTAGTCCAGCCTCACAAGCTTCAAAGTTTAGTTACAATGCTTAGGGATGCAACCCAAGGAAGCAACAACTCCTTGTTTAGAAGCTACAACTTCAAGGATGCTACTACACCCTATTTTGAGGTACAAATCAGTGCAAAATGGAGGCTACAACCTCATACAAAGTTTTGCAATATACTATGCATAAAATGGTTCTACATAACCTACAATGCATCAATTCAATACATAAGCTCTCTCTTAGTTCTCCCTTCACTATAACTAGCTACATGAATTTTCAGATTTTTCTTTATGCTATAGTTCACCCTCCTTTGTATTCATATACTCTCATTCATTCTCCATATCTCAATAATTCCCCTCATTCAATTCATATACATTGGAATCACTGTTAGGGTTTTTCACCTACTTCCATAATTGTCAGAGCATTGTGCCCAACACTTACTGTCTAGCTCATCATAAATCACCATACCTCTGCATCAAGTTGCACAACATTTTATTTTGTAACATAGAATTTTCTAAGAATAACATTCTATCAGACCCTAGAATATGATATGCATTTAATGAATTCTTGCAATCATTCGATCCATTCAATACATTATAGGACCCTAGAATCTATATGCATTTAATGAATTCTTGCGATCATTCGATCTGATTCGATCTTTGAATCTTTTGAAAATTGTGCCACTACTTAACATATCAATTCTTCCTTTACATGGTCGCTGAGATAGTTGACAAATTAATTCTATCTCTTGTGTCAGTTTTCATACCAAACACTCATTTACACTTGACATAGTCATTTCAGATCTCTGCATTTGAACTCTGGTCGTCGATCAACACCTTCACACCTTGATCTTGTGATCAACATTCACTATTGTGTCTTTAAACTCTGACCATTGGATAATTGGTCGCTTAAACCACCTTCATCAATTTATCATATTGTCCAGTCATTAGGACTTCATTCAGACTCCCACCAATACAAGCAGGTCACACTGATATGCTTGCCATTTTATCTAACCAGACCCACAACCTAATGTCATCACTAGGTCATTTGCAACACCAATGAAATGACATATCAAGCAATCATTCATTGCCATCTGTTAACCATCATAACACTCGGTCCCACAGTCAGCATCATACTCCTATCCCATTTCTCAAGTGGTCCCCACCATCCACGCAACATCCATGTCACTTCCATACAATCAACGTCACCATCCATGTAGATAAGGTCCCACCAAGACACATTCCACTGCTTGTGCAATTCCAGAGCATCAAAAGGGAATCTACAATATTCTCAACAAGTCTCCTCAAAAAGACTTAAATATTAAATCCCAACACTCCAAGTGGTCTGGACCATTAGAAATCCTTTTAATCATTTCCTAGTGACTTTCTGACATACTTGGTCTCCCTGTTATGTTTCCTCTATCACTTTTCTCATTGGGATAAGTCAGTGAGACTTTCTCTAAAAATAGTAGCTAAGTCGAGAGGTTTCAAAACTTGAGAACCCCGCGACATAGGTTAGGAAAACTTGGAACTCCACGACTCCATTCATTTTCACCCTCCTTATCACTCCATTAGCTAAGTCACCAAGTCGGTAGGTTACAAAACTTGAGAACCCGATGACATAGGTTAGGGAAACTTGGAACTTTGCGACTCCTTACAACTTTGGCCTTAGATTGAGAGCATGAACCAATGAATGAAGACATTTTCATTGACATCACGACCTACCCAATACTTTTCTGAAAAGCTCTCGAGAAACCTAGTCAATATGCCAAAAATCTCCCTTACATTATTTTCACTTTTGACATCAATGACAACAATAGTCCAAGGGTATGTGCAGGATCATCATGGAAAAAATAGGCCCTTAAGTGGCAAAAAAATAAAAAAAATTAGAATTATGCTTGATGTAAAAATTTGAATAATTTATCTATATTATTTCAAAAATATGTAAGAATAGAATTTGTAGAAAATTGAATATAGTTTCTAAACTACTAGGTTTATTTTTTAAAAAAGCTATTTGGTAAAAATTTGAAATTTCAATGCAGTAGTAGTTAGATTTTAGGGAAAAAATAAGAAGTAGGTGTCTGTCTAACCACCCTAACCATAATAAAATGATAATATTTTAATATAATATTTTAGTATAAGTAGAGGACTCATGTCGGATGTGATACATATTCTTTTGCAATTTTTCCAAGTAGAAATAGTACATTTATAATTTTTTTATTACAATTTTTAAAATAACAAAAACATGTATTCGACCACCTTAACGGTAAAAATTCATGAAATTCATTTTTTAATCCTATAGTATGTGAAGCATCAAATGTCTTTGTAGATAGAGGAAAAATCAGCGAGGTTTAGTGTTTCAAAAAACCAAGTGAGAGGTGTTTGTGATCACACACACACTTGATTCCACACTAGCAAGTGATTAATTGACCCTTAGAAAATTGAAATGTGTGTAAAATAGTTCAAACACTTGTTCTTTTTAACCCCAAATCAAGATGTGTGATTGAAGAAAAAATTCGTTTTAAGCCCAATTTCAAATATGTGATCAAACAAGATTTGATTTTATGCCCCCAAATTGAAATGTGTGACAAACAAGATTAAGAGATTAAAGATGGAATGTGTGCACTTGATTATTCACTTTCCAAATTGATATGGCATGATTGATGTCAAGTTGTTCCGACTCCTAGATACCAATGATTGAGAAAGCATCCATACTTCCAAATACAAAAAAATGATCTGTGGAAATCAAAATCTCCCACCAAGTACCCTGCCAATGATGGCAAAATCTACAACAATTTACTCTCAAAACTTGACAAAACTAGTGTTAGAAAACACAAACTTTTAGAAGAAAAATCTGTAGAATGTATGATTAAATTAGAAGACGTCAGGTTCACCAAATGTAGATAGGGAAAAATCAATCAGTTTTAATGGTGTTGTAAACAAAAAACTAATTAAATCTTACCAAGCACCATCAAGTACAAACTAGAATGAAAATCCAAATACACAAAGGAAATGCAAACTGATTCTCAAACTAGACTTGATTGACCTCCATGGCTCTTCTCCACCTACATGAGAATGTGATATTTTGAAGGGTTGACAATGGAGGAATATTGGATGCTCATTCTTGTAGCATAACGACTTGATGATGAAAATGGAAAATGGAGAGAATGATAGATAGAGATGGAAGATTGATTTTGACAGAATCTGGATGCTAGATGAATCAACCC
>VDFB02047144.1:16325562-16364209 GCA_007258455.2 Sequoia sempervirens | reverse complement strand
CATTGGTTAGCCCAAAAGGCATGACTAGCCACTCGTAAAGGCCCTCTTTGGTCTTGAAGGAAGTCTTCCATTCATCTCCCTCTCGAATCATGATTTGGTGATATCCACTCTTCAGATCAATCTTTGTGAAGTACTGAGCTCCACTCAAACAGTCCATTAGATCATCCATCCTTGGCAAGGGAAATCTGTACTTGATTGTGATCTTGTTTATGGCTCAGGAATCTATACGCATCCTCCACTCCCTATCCTTCTTTGGTGCTAGTACTGCAGGTACTACACATGGACTCAAACTCTCCCGTATCAAACCTTTTCTCAACAACTCTTGAACTTGTCTGTTCAACTCCTCATTTTCTGTTGGAGTCATTCTATGAGCTGCGTTATTTGGCAAATTGGCTCCAGGAATCAAGTCAATCTGATGACTGATCTTCCTTATTGGCGGTAAACCCTCAGGTACATTATTAGAAACGATATCCTAAAACTCATCCAACATCCCAAAAACTTCTTCTGGAACCTTCTCACTATCCTCCTTACTCACTCTAGGAATCAATGCATAACACACACGCTCATCCTTCATACCTTCTAAAAAATTTCTTCTATCTACAGAACAAATTCTAGCACTACTGCATACCTTTTCTTCGGTCTCCTTCAGGGTTTTCAACTTGTAATGAACCCCATCCTTTGTCAAGGAATAAGTGTTTTCATGGCCATCATGTATAGCTCGCCTATCGAACTGCCACAGCCTCCCCAACAACATGTGACATGCATCCATGGGGATGATATCACAGAGTACCTCATCATGGTAGCTCTCGATCTTGAACTTTACTAGGCACTGCTCATTGACCAAAACTTTGTGGTCTTTCTACAACTAGGCAATCCGATATGGATGCGGGTGCCTTTCTCTCTTCAACTTCAACTTTGTGACCATCTCCTCTGACACCAGATTATCAGTGCTCCCACCATCAATAATGACATCACAACATTTTCCTTCACACTTGCACTTTGTGCAAAATAGATTCTTCATTTGTTCTAGTTCCTTTTCCTCAGTCACCAGGGCTCTCCTAATCACTAGGGATTCTCCCCTTTCAGCATCATCAGAATGTTCAGATTGGGCCTCCTCATCTGCATGCTCAACCCTTCCATAACGTTTTGGCCTTTTTTCTGCCCTTCCTTGGTGTTGTGGACATTTATAGGCTCGATGCCCTTCTTCACGACATTAGAAACATGTTCCTCTAAAACCACCTCTTCTAGATCCTTGTCCATATCTCCCTCATCCTCTACCTCTTTGATCACCACTATTTTGATCACGAGGGTGATAGAAGTTGTCATTCCTTTGGCTTCGGCTGGTACCCACATCTTCACTTTTCTTTTCATCATCATTTTAGTTTCCTAAAGGTCTTTCACTACCCCTTCCGCTTTGACCTCCTCATCCTTTTTGCTTTCCATCAAATCTTTTGTTCAGCTTCTCTTCCACCTTCAGAGCAAACTGATACACATCCTCAATGGTGGTCATTCTGACTAGGCTTAACTCCTCCTGAATGCTTGGTCATAACCCATTAAGATATCTATTACCTTCTCCTTATTGGCTCAGGTGACCTGTTCTGATGATTATCTTTGAAAATATTCGTGATATTCTTTCACAGATCAGTTTCCTCGGCTTCAACCTCGTACCTCTTCAATAGATCAACTCGTAGTCCACACCGGTATGAACCGCTTTAGTTTTCTTTTACCAAGGCGATCCCATCCTCAAGATGTTAGTTTTCTCTTTGATTCCTTTCCAACTAGACTTATTTCCACCAACATCGGCATGGCCCTTCAGCTTCATTTTCGCAAACTTAACCCGATCTAGGTCCTCTATTTCCTCATACTCAAAATATTCTTCTAGCTCATTGATCCAGTCGATCAACTCTTCCGGGTTCAAACTTCTAGAATAACTAGGGACTTCTACTCTGGGTCTTTTCCTGATCTTCAAAATGGCCCTTATTAGTTGCATTTGGTCTTGATCAATTGCTTCTTCTTCCTCTTCTACATTTGAACCTTCTTCCTCTCCTTCATCCTCACTTTCCTCCCTCGGGTTTAACCCTCTTCTCAACTGCTCTTATAACGCATCAATCTGTCTCTAGAGAACTGCCAGTGCATCTCTTCCACTAGCATTTTTGCTGCCTCAAACACCTCTAGCACCACCATGCCTACCAGGCATCACTCTTGGAGGCATCTTTCTCAACCTTGACCCA
The DNA here is from genome assembly GCA_007258455.2 of Sequoia sempervirens. Taxonomy (NCBI): domain Eukaryota; kingdom Viridiplantae; phylum Streptophyta; class Pinopsida; order Cupressales; family Cupressaceae; genus Sequoia; species Sequoia sempervirens. Next base: position 16,361,978 of record VDFB02047144.1, on the reverse strand, counting down.
CAACAATGGTCCTGGTGGGAACTACCTCACGATCGGCGATCTGTCCACACACTCAAGAAAACTTGCTCTAATACCACTTGATGAGGGCACAGCCCGAGATACAAAAAATAACGCACAAACAAGATAATAATTTTATTATTCAAAAAATGGAGCTTCTTACATGCAGAGGATCTCAATCCCCAAATTCTACAACACATGCAAGTTACAGAAAGCTACAGAACAACCCCTTTCGTAGTTTGCGAGCTTGTCCCCCAAAAAGTTACCCAAAAATTATAAACCCGCCAATAAATAGAGCTCCTCATTAGTTTAGAGCCAAAACAACATTCAAATTTGAGTTTAGGTAGTTTCACACCGAAAATTTACAACATGAAGTTCAAATTTCAAAAGAGCGTTTGCAATTGTATCTTCTAGAAAGTGCGCCAACTTCCCGAGGCCATAACTTTTGATCTGGGACTCCGATTCGCGAACCATTTGAACCATTGGAAAGGTCTCGAAGTCAATAACGTGCTCAAAATTTTCTATGCCAATTTTGGCAAGTTTTGGGCCGTTCCAGGAACTCTAAGTGCCTCAAATCTAACTCGGAAGATTTTAAGGTGCAAATCTGGAAAACTAAAACTGCAATATCTTTCAACCCAGGAACACAAAATAAAAACTGTAAATTTGGAATTTCATTATGACGAAAAGGGTATCCAAAAATGTAAAAACATCTAAAAACTGAGAAACTTGAAATTTAACTATTTTTGGGTGATGCAAGATTGCCCTTACACCACTGGATGCTCCTGCATCAAACAACATGCATGAATGCACTAAACCCTAGACATGATGGAATGATCTTGAACTTCTGCAATAAACTCTTGATAATATGCCTTGAAATTCCTTTGAAATTTCTCTTGAAGTGCTCAATAATGCTCTTGTGAAGTTTCTCTAATGATAACTTGGACTTGCTAGGAAGTCTCATAAAAGTGCTAGGAGAAACTATGTGAATTAACCCCGAAATTAAAATAATTCAAGCTAACACTAGAGATTTGGAGATAAACATTATTAAATTCCCACTACAATGAAATTCAAAAAGGGGGTCTTTATTAAGGGATCGCCCATTCTCCACCTAGGGTGAATGGGTCTTGGAACTTTTTTGTAGGACCTTTCCTTTGAGAGATGAAATATCATTAAACCCATTCGAAATATGTTGATAAAGGGGGTTTTATAGAGGGAGGACCCATTTTCCACCTAGGGTGATTGGTCCTAGCACCAATTTCTAGGAAATTTATTTTTCCCAATTAAATATTATGCAATTTGAATTGTGGGTGTCCAGATAGATCTTTAGTAGGTGTCATAAATATGACTTAAATTTGAATTAAAGGGGCTAATTAACTCTAATTAACCACAATTAATTAAGAGGGCCTTATATAAGTGTGAAAGTGTGTTATAACACTTTACCAAACTTAAATAAGGTACAAATTAAGCTCATTTTATTAAAAGGGGGCCCAAGATCAATGTGAATGTGTTACAACACATTACAATATTTAACCTAGGGAAAATTAGGTTATTTCAATGACAATTATTTGCAAATCAAGTAAGGGAAAAATGATACTTTTTTCCATTACTACATTTTTCCCCCACTTTAGTGATAGGATGACACCATGTCAAAATCACACTAAAGTAGACATTCAAAACACTTAAATATGTAGCAATAACAATGATACATAACCATACCCTATGAAAGGCCAATAAAGAAAAACAAAAGGATCAAGCACAACCTTTCCAACGTGATGTGAAATGGGGTTGTTTTTCCATAACATACACCACTCACTCTAGGTTAGTGGAACCTCAATATGTCAAGGTGGAAAATGAGAGAATCGTATTAGCCTCTCATACCATACCAAAGTTATCCTCCTGAAAACTCTGATAAGGCACCACAATGTAATGCTTTTGTCAATGCTTTTGAATTTCATGTAAGCTTTTCTTAATGGGGGTTTTACTTTGTTCACATAAAGTAATTCTTCTTGGGGTACATCATGCCTAATGTCTCCAAGAGAGGACAAGTCAGGGTATCAAATCATCACTCATGGGATGCCTCATTTGCATCATGCCATTATGGTAGATCATACACTCTTGAAAGGAATCACACCCAATGACACCACCAAGAAGAGGACACATTAGAAGAAAAAGGAAAAATCACACCATGAAATTTTGTCAAAAGATGTCATTGATGTATGCCACCACTTTAAAGTGGTTAGTACACCATTGCTGTGAGCAATTTCTTTAAAGTAACCAAATATTTATCCTAAGACATGAGAGCTTTCCTCAGAAAACCCTATTCCAAGTCATATGTTTTTGAAATAAGCTACGTCATGAAATAGGAAGGAAGGGTTGCCCCCCAAAAATGCATGTAAGGGATCTATAGATTTTGGGTTAGTATGTCTTTGCTACAATATTTCCATAGAGCATGGAACTGTCATCATTCCCCAAATACTCATAGAACTAGAAGAATGACATAAAGAGAGTGAAAACAAAGAAAAATCCTTTCAAGTCAACATTGAAGAGAACTAAATATCTTGATTCCTTGTGTCATCCCCTGAAGGAAAACACAAGACATGTGAAAAATATAAGAGAAAAGATTTTGGGTCAACATTGAAGAGACCTAAATTTTACTGACTGCTTGCATCATATGGAAAAGGGAAAAAACAAGAAAAATGAAATGATTATGACATATATAAGGATGAAGATACATATAGATGAATGCAAAAAAAGAGAGAGATATACCAAATGAAACATAATGGGGGATCACAAATTATGCACATGCAATCACATAAAGAAAACATGAAAAATCAAAAGAATAGTAAGGCACATGTGAGTCAACCTAAAGTAGGCCGTCTGCATCCCAATCTCAGTTGGTATAAATGGAAGGAGGAAAGCTAGCCAAATGGATAAGAGAAAGTGTCGAACTCAGAGAAAGGTTATCAAATTATTTTCCCCACTTAGGGCAAGGAAAAATGATCTGATTTAGGTGATGAGAATGAACTCCTTGCATCAAAGAATGTGATTTACAATAAAAAAATATAATATGTAATAGTGAGAATGGTATGATTCTACAACCATTAAATGGAAAGGAATGGAAGGGCATGATATGCAATCACTTGATAAATAATATTTCCATCGAAGTGAAATTTGTTCAAGATTAATTTGAATGTACAAAACTCACCAGTACTATGTCCAAGAGTTCTATGGTATCAAAAATATGAAACGTTTTCACTATAATATTATCTTTTCTTTCATTAGTGGTAATGTTATAATTTCTTGGTTTAGAAGTATTTGTAATTTTTGTTCACTTTCAGGTGGCAGATAAGGGAATTTTAGTTTCTTTAACTTGTAAGGCCTTCTACACTTTCTAGATTCACCAATTTCCCTTGGTGGATATAGCGTAGAAGGACCTAAGATGACCTTATATTCTTTATTATTATGATTAGGATGCATTGGTTTCTCTTTAGGAAGGAGGATATGTATATCTGGAGGAGGATCTAAGACAATATTTCCATCATTACAAGGAATTGTTGTTTCTTTAGGAAGAATATTGCTTATGTCAGGGCCTGGAGGATCCTAATATCTTAACCCTTTAGTATCTTCAGTTGGTATCTACTCTAGAAATTGATGAATTTTATGTTCACTTGTTCTATCAGATCCTTGTTTTCTTAAGATCGTGAATCCTTTTCCATATGTTTCCTAAAGGTTAATTGATATTGTAGTTATTTTGTTAACATAGGATGGTTGAATGTTTTTTTCTTTATAAGAGCTAGGTTCACCTATGGTAGGAAACTTAGGCTTAACTTGTGACTCAATTTTAGGATGTAAAAGACCAAACATCTCAAGTTGTGTTGGTTGTTTCATGGATTGGTAAAAGGATGCATTTTTCTTAAGGTTGTTAAGGAAATTATTTATGAAGTTGTTCACCTTTTCATCATCTTCTCCAATCATGTCAACATTACAAGGAGGACATGCATTAGGAGTTGTGTGAGCATGACTGAGTTCAATTTCATTAGGGTCATTGACAAAAAGACAACTTGAAACATCAACCAAAGAGAACAAGGACTTCCACACATTGCTTAAACAATTACCCATTTTCAAAATTTCAAATATAAACATGGTAATTTGCTAATTACACAATGTAATAAACCAAAATAAAATTATTTGAATGTAATTTTGAATTTTAACAATGCACTAAAATGAAGCAATTTAAGCTAAATGTAATGAATTTTATGAAACAACAAATTAGGAAATTGAAATAGGAAAGTAAGAATAGTAAATAGAAGCCTAAAACTAATTTTTTAATTTCTATAAAATGTAGATCAATAGCTAATAGGGACTCATTCACCAGTAAGGGGGAATGGGTCCTAATTTAAGTTTTTGTGAGATGTTTCTTTGGATTTCAAGTTGATTTTTAATGATTTTTTAGATGACAAAAGGTTCAAATTTTACTTGATCAGGGACTCATTCACCAATAATGGTGAATGGGTTCTTTTTAGGTATTTTTAAACTATTTTTGAATTATTTTCAGGCTTTCAATAATGTCTTTTAGTTATAGGTTTGAGGCAATGAGTTTTAGTTTCATATTTTCCAAAAATGCAATGAAAAGATGAATGCAAGGACCTATGTTGAAATGAAATTTTGTTTTGATTTTCAAATGCAAATAAATGAGATCTAAATGATATGTACAATGATTAATTTGGTTTTGTATTTTTCATATTTAAAGAAATGCAAAACAATGCAAATCTAAACCCTAAATGAGATGTAATTGTGAATGCAATATAAGAAGCCATAAATGAGATCTTAATTCAATTCCAATAAGATGAAAATGAATGCAAGATCTAATCTAGGATGCAATGAATGACTTCAAAAACTAGAAAATTACAATTTTCAATATGTTGAGTTCACCGTTAATGATGATGGTGAGGAAATTAGGGCTTATCAAGATCAAGATAAACCACTATAATTTCTCCACATTAAATCACTACAATTTATGCAAATATGAGGGCAAAAAATATGTAAATAATAATTAGAAATTAACCCTAACTACTATAGCAACTATGAGGGGAATTTTTAGAGCTCGAAGAGGTATGTACCTTGTTATAAGAAGCCTATTTTTAGGGCACAAAGGACTCATTCGCCTTTAGTGGTGAATGGGTCCCTATGAGGGTTTCTAAAACTAAGATCAATGTTATTTTACTTGATGACTACACTCTTAGATTCATAGTTTTTAGCTCCTAAAAACCTATACTTAATTTTGTAGCTTCACTTCTTTGTTCTTGGACTTTGAAGGTCAATCTTGCAACTTGACAACTATGACAATTTTACTTCAAACTTGTTGTCCACTTGATCTTCAACCTAAAAATATGCAAAAACACACTCAAGGAAAGAAAAAATTGTTGATTTTTAGGGAATATAGGTTTTCCTAAGTCAAACCCCTTGTAGGTAATTAAACCAAATGATGTAATTGAATCATGAACATGAAATATGCAATTTTGATACCTTTGATGTTGTCTTGTATTACAAATTTGCAAACTAACATGTAGTGGCCATGAAGAATTTGGATCTTGATCCTTCAATAAGATGTGAACAATGCTTGCACTATATCCTTAATAATACATCAACTTTCTTAGCTCAACAACATGCATGAATGCACTAAACCCTAGACATGATGGAATGATCTTGATTTGCTGCAATAGACGCTTGATAATATGCCTTGAAATGCCTTTGAAATTTCTATTGAAGTGCTCAATAATGCTCTTGTGAAGTTTCTCTAATGATAACTTGAACTTGCTAGGATGTCTCATAAAAGTTATAGGAGAGACTATGTGAATTAACCCCTTATTTATAGTAAATCAAGAAATTAACCCTGGAATTCAAACAATTCAAGTTGACACTAGAGATTTGGAGATAAACATTATTAAATTCTTGTTGGCAAGAGACACTACACATGTCATCTAGTGTTGTCATTGATGACAACCCTAGTCTATGATTCGATCCACATGTCAGTATTTGTTCATACTAGAAGTCATATTGAAGCTAAGTGATTAACTGTCAAGTTAGAACAAAGCATTTGATAGAATTGTGTTCATTGATTCATATGCAATTTTTTGTTATCATTCTAAGTTGTAGATCTCAGGGAAGGTTTTTTGATGTATGATCTATGTTTTCCTTGAATCATAGAGGATTGCAATGATTATTGTCTAAGTTAGAAGATTCAATTGACTTCCTTTTTTTATCAATGCAAAAGGCTCACTAAGTGAATATAACATGTTGCGAATCTTCAAGGAGTAATTGTTGGAAGTGTTTTGTGTTCAAGGATGTTATTTTGGGTTCTCACTATGTTCTTTCCATCTTTGGTTTGTGCACATTGAAAATGATTTGTGGATTGAGCTGAAAATTTGTAACTATTTTCTGTTTTATTGAAGCTGGCATGTGGGTATGTGTAGGATCATCATGGAAAAAATAGGCCCTTAAGTCGCAAAAATTCAAAAAAATAAGAGTTAAGAAACTTGACGTAAAAATTTGAATAAGTTATCTATATTATTTCAAAAATATGTAAGAATAGAATCTATAGAAAATTGAATGCAGTTTATAAACTACTAGGTTTATTTTTAAAAAAATAAAATCTATTTGGTGAAAATTTGAAATTTCAATGTAGTAGTAATTAAATTTCAGGGAAAAAATAGGAAGTAGGTGTTTGTCTGACCACCCTAACCATAATAAAATGATATTATTTTGTTATAATATTTTAGATATAAGTAGAGGACTCATGTCCCGATGTGATGCACATTTTTTGTAATTTTTTTCCAAGTAAATAATTAATTATAAATTTTTTTATTACAACTTTTAAAAAATATAAAAACTTATATGTTTGACCACCTTAACTTGGTAAAAACTTCATGAAATTCATCTTTTTTAATCCTATATTATGTTAGCATAGAATGTGACACATGTTTTGGATTCAAAAAATGTGATACCATTTGAAAACTATAGATGTTTTTCAATCAACCTATCAATTAGGACTTTATTTGTAATTGAAATAGAACATGAATAATAATTATTTATTAAATTCAAAGTAAATCATAATTTATATTGGTGAAAGTTGAAAATCTCCTTTAAAAACCCTTTTCATTTCATCAATTTTGGGTAAAAAAAAGTCGTCAACCACATACCCATCATAATGCTACTTTTTGGCCCATCATGATCTTGCACATACCTATGTGGTTGATAAAATCTTTAGTTGTGGATATATATAAGTGATCATTTATATCATTTGGATGGATGTATGAAGTATTTTTATGTATGTCATGAAATTTAGAGGGATTGTAGAGCGATTATGGACAGTTTCACTTGTGCATAAAAGGATTTGTGATCTGAATTAAAGTCGATAGAGTATTAGAGCATAATCAAAAAGAAGGTCAATAATGTGATTAATTTGCTTAATTGGAAATAATATCAGACATTACCATATGTTATTTTCTCAGTTCAAATCTTTTGGATGTAATCCAAATATTTTGTAAGATAATGAGTCTTCCTTTTGTATCTGTGCAGTGAGCTCTAGGCAGTGTTCCTGAATGCATGTGCATTCCTTTTGTAAACACTTATATTTGAGTATACTCAAATTGTGAATTGACCTCCATCATGGTTTCTCCCCTAACATTGTTTCCACATAAAAATCCTTTTGTCATGGTGGTGTGTTTGATTACTTTGTGTTCTTGCATCTTTCTTTTGCTTCAATGCTATAAGTGGTTTAAAGATCAGGTTAATAAAGTTAAAATCTTGTAGAAGATTGATTCACCCCTACTCTCACTATTCCTTGATTCCAACAATTCCCACCACAATGAAATTCACAAATAGGGTCCTTATCAAGGGAGGACCCATTCGCCACCTAGGGTGAATGGGTCCTAGCATTGTTTTCTAGGACCTTTCCTTCGAGGGATGAAAGATAATTAAAAACCCATTTGAAATATGCTAATAAAGGGGGGTCCTATAGAGGGAGGATACATTCACCACCTAGGGTGAATGGGTACTAGCACCAATTTCTAGGACCTTGATTATTCCCAGTTAAATGTTATGTAATTTGAATTGTGGGTGTTGGGATAGATGTTTGGGAGGTGTCATAAATAAGGCTTAAATTTGAATTAAATGGGCTAATTAACTCTAATTAGCCACCATTAATTAAGAGGGCCCTAGATATGTGTGAAAGTGTGTTACAACACTTAAATAAGGTAAAAATTAAGCTCATTTTATTAAAATGGGGCCCAAGATCAATGTGAATGTGTTACAATAGATTAAAAAATTAAACCAAGGAAGAATAAGGTTAATTCAATGAGAATTATTCCCAAATCAAGTAAGGGAAAAGGGATACTTTTTTTGTTACTACAACTTGTATGCTCAAATGAGTGTTTGCAAGTAAAATTTTCCAATGAAATTGAATGATACAAGATGCAAAATTAAACCTATATGCACTTTTCACTAATGCAAGATTTAGAAGCCCTAAATTCAACTAATGGATAGTTAATGCAAACTAGATCTAGGATTTACAAGGTTCTCCAAATAAAAAATTCAAGGGTCCAATGGTCGAGTTCACCAAAATGAACCAAAGGAAATAGGGTTCCACCTTTAAGGAGATGGAACTAAGGGGACCTATTTCACTCTTAGCTAATTGAGATTGTATTGAAGATGTAACGAGAATAGAAAACAAAGAAAAGAATAGTAACTAGAATGATTCTAATGCTGAATTCAAATTGTACAATTTAGAATTCCACATGGTGATTCATTATGCTCCATATTTGTTCAAACAAATATGATTTAAACTATAAATAAATTATACTTATACATACACATATACATAGACATGTTTTCCACATAATGATCTAGAATTAAATGATCATGTACATCGTATGTTACATGCTACACCCTACTTAGTTTTCTATTTAAAAATGAAAAGAGTTATCAAATCATAACCCGAGTCAATAATATTGAATGCTAGGCATCCTTCTCCATGGTGTTTTTCCTATATAGGAACCCTTGCTAGAACATCCAAATGTAGTCCCAGGAATTCCTAGCTATGTGTTGTATGTGAAAGGAAGAAAATTAGTTTTCTACTGGGGTTTCTAATCTTAGGAGATATAATAACAATCTTCCACACTCTCATTCAAGGAAAACCCTAGAGATCTTATTCTATACTCAAAGGGGAAAGATATATTGCAACAAGGCTATCCTAGGATATGATTAGAAACTAAATGAGGGTTCACCACCAAGCCAGGGCTCAAAAAGACTAATGGAATACAAGATATAATGCTTAAACCTAATGAAATGCAGTACTTCACTAAATGACCTAAAAATATATGTAAATAAGAACAAAAAGCTGAGAGATGAAAAGTGTGCACATGGAAACCTAAAGAGGACTAAATGAAGGCTTGAAATGTTGAAAACATTAATTTTAATGTTTTCTAGGACTTACATGTTAGAATGGGTGACTTAGTCCCAGATTAGGGTTTCTGAACAAGAAGAGAAATCTGTAGAGAGGCCTCTAGAACTTCTAAAAAATACAAAATGGCCTATACTAGGACACATATGCCAGAAGTGGTGTATCATTCCAATTAGGGTTTTCTAGAAACTCAAAATCTGATTCTTCCTTTTAATGTCTACTATGTCCTTTCCACTTAATTTTTGGATGCAAATATCTGATTTGCAACCTGTAGGTCTTCTCCAATGGCTTTTAATGCAAGGTGACAACTTTGAAAACTTTGAAAACCTGAAAACTTTCTCCAAAATTTCTCTTTAGAGGGTTTTCAACATAGATCTACAAAACACACACTAAAGAGATGGAAAAATGTTGTTTTGTTAGTGGAAAGGGGTTTTCCTTGGTCAAACCCCATTTTGGTAATCAAACCTTGAAATGAAATGAAAGAGGAAAGGAGAATGATGAATGATCAAAATGTAATGTTGCAACTCACCAAACCCTAGCAATAAAAGGCTACAAACATGTATGAACTAGCTCTAATGGATGCAAATCTTGACTTTTGTTGAATATGATAGTGTAATGTCGTAAAATTGCACCCCTGGCAATTTCACATGTATTTTTGTATCCACTTTAGCATCCACTCCCTTAACATTTGTTTAGACTCATTTTAGCCCCTACATGAACCTTTTTTCCTTCTCAGGAAACTCAAAGACCCCTTTCTAGTAGCTACCCTTATGTGTTCACTTTGCACTGAGCCTTGTGCCTTTCCCATTCATGTTTTTTTGTAGTATGATGTATCTAGATATTAGCATGCCACGTGGATGTTTGCATGCCCCACTAGAATCTTGTGACATTTTTCCATTCAAACGACCATCTCCAAGCATGTTTTCCACTTGTCATCTCCTTTGGTTGGTGGTAATGACTTGAGATGCCTTGTACCCACTTGAGAAGATTCTTTTCCCTCTTTAAAATTAGTATTTTCAATGTTATTTCTCCTTTTAGGTTCTTCTAACTTAATCTTTTGCTTCTATCTTCACTCTACCTTCTTAGCTTCTCTTGTTTCCTCTTTACTCTCTTGCTTGCACAAATCTCTCACTTGTTACATCAACACTCCCAAGCTCTTATAGCTTTCTCTACAATACTCTTTGCAGTTCTCTTGGCTCTAGCATCCTTCTCTTTTTGTCCTTGATCTCCCTCTATGGCTTGCTAAAGTCTTGCAACTCTATCTCCTTCACTTCATGCTTGCGAGCATCTTGGTATTTCATATCCCCTATCTACTGCATCTCTACTTTGGTGATACGGGTTCTCCCCATTGAGCAAATTTTGCTTTTATCACTCATACTAGGTGGTGTGGGTTCTACTTCTAAATCAATTTTTCTTTCACCACACACTTTATCCATTTTGATTCATTTAGAACTCTCTATCTATTTGGTTATCTATGGAGGTGGGAATACCAAAATGGGGGTTTGACTGAGGAAAATCCCTATACAGCCCCAACAATTTCTCTAGATCTTACACATGAAGGTATTGAAGAAATTCACATACTAGAGGCTTCATTACTTGAGTTATTGTGAGAATTTTCTCTCTTATTCTCTTTATTATTTCTATTTCACTTTGATTTAGTTCTATTATATTTTGTTACTTTATTGAACTGTGTAAGTTCTTAGCAATTGGGTTGCTAGCAGTTATTTAGCTATTTTCTATGACAAACTCACTTTCTAGTCTATACAGATGCTAATGCACTAGAGAGATGCTAGTGCATCCTGCTATCATCACAAACCCGCACTACCGTCCTTTGGTTGAGAGCTTATTAATTTGTCTAGATAATCTTTGTGAGCTGTACTTTTTTTATTCTAGAACTCTAGTGTTTGTCCTTTGAGGTAGTTTAGGGAAGTTCACCCTATGAGTCTTTATGAATGAAGATAACTTGTGAGTAGAGAATCCCCCTTCTCTATGGATATAACTTGACTTGAATGCTAGTTTGAATCATAAAACCCTACATCACAAGTGTTAGTTCAAAAACAAACATGATGCATTAAGACTTTGACATGATGCTTGATGCTTGAAGAATTCTCTAAAACACTTGATAATCAGTTCTTGAATGCTCTTGAATACTCTTGTAAACTCCAATTTTCTATAATGCATGAATATTTGAAGTATTAGGATGTTATCTTGAATACTTAGGTGAAAATGAGTGAAATAACATTGTATTTATACTTTTTTATGCCAAATTTCTTGAAATTACAACACTACAAGCCAACATTGAATCTATGAGGAGAAAACACTACCAAGAATTTGAATTAAATTTAATTTTGGGCCATGGAGGAATGATACACCAAAAGTGGTGTATGAGTCCCATTAGGCATAATTATGGGACACATTTTCAAAAAATGCTTAGAATGATGCCAAATCAAGATTGAGCCCAAAAGCATTGGTGGGTCTCATATGCCCAAGGTGGTGTATGAGTTCTAGATCAATAAATCTAGGCCACACAACATAGAAATACCTAAATTATAATTGGATGTTAATTTATGTCAGGACTATCCTCAAAAAGATGCATTAATCAAGGCTTGAAGGAAAAGATAGAAGAATGTGAAAATTTTTCTAGAGATAATGTTGTTCTAAAGCATGAGATGGAATATATTATGATGAGGATGCCCAATTAGATTGAAGACATAAATAAGAATGAAGAGAATCTTGCTTAGTCCTTGAAAGAAAATTATGAAGAATGCAGCCAAATTACTAACGCATTCAATCAATTGGAGCTTGAATTGGAATAATATAGGAATAATGAAGAAGAGCTTGAAAAGGAAATTGTTAATATCAGTGATGAACTTACTACTACAAATGAATTCAAGGAGAAGTTTAAGATTAGCTTAGCCAAGCTTGGTCAACTGATTAAAATTCAGAGGACTGGAAGTGACAAGTGAGGTCTTGGATATGAGAAAGGAGAATGTTTCATAACTGGAAAAAGGATATTTAGGCAAGGAAATCAAATGAACAAAGATGGAAGGTATTCAGTAAGACAAACAAATACTCAAAGGTTCAATGGTTACTATTTTTTTTGCAATAAATTTGGTCATATGGCTACTCAATGTAGGAGTAGAATGAATCCAAGTGGTCCATCATTCTTAGTTCAGTTTTTCAATTGCAATAAGTATGGTCATAAATTAGTTGAATTCAAAAATATGTCAAACAACCTTTTCAATAGACATGTCAGATGTTATACCTACAATAAATTTGGTCATATTGCTAGCCAATGCAAATCAAGAGAAAATAAATGGAACAACTAGTTTGGACAAAGAAATGTTGTGTGCTATAACTCTAACAAATCTAGTCACATTGCAAGATTTTGTAGAAGTAGGAAGGGTCTAGTAAATCAAGGGAAAAACATGCAAAAGGATGAAAAGGGAAAAGGAAAAGTTACTATAGATGAGATTAGGAGGAAAATGAAGAAGACATGGGTAAAGAAGAGTCCTTCTGAAGCAAGAAATCATTTTGCACCAAAAAATAGTTCTAGTAATTCCTTCGAGAATTAGTTTAAGGCCTCTGACCTAGGGGGAGTTCTTAAGAAAATCCTTTAACCCCCTTGTCGGTAGTTGGTATTGAAATGTGGAAAATTGCAATGATTGCATTAGTGATGTGTAGATGTTTTGGAATGTCTTGTGGAGGAGATTTGTGCAAAATTGAAGGTTTGTAGAACAATTTCCTTTCATAGTCTATGAAAATAGGGTATCTAGAAGACCTAGGGAAAAGGCATTTATTGCGATGAAAAAGTTAGGTGCACGCATGATAAAAAGTCATTTCTATCCTTCATTTGTCACATTGCATTTTAAGAGGAAGAAGTTTGGAGAGATCTATAGAAAAATTTGGTGAAGATTCAAGTCTAAAGGTGATTCATCGATCAAACCCTAATCCGATGAAAGGTATTTATCTATAAACTCGTGAACTTGAAAATTATGGAAATGGCTGATCCATTGGTTGTCGATATTAAGGATAGGCCCTAACCGAAATTCAAATGGTACCCATCCAAATCCCTTGAGACATAACCATTGGGTGCATTTTCTTCCATTTTGTATGGCTTTTTTCATATCGAAGATATTAGGGAATGCATTCATGCAAATGTTGAAGAATTAGGAAGCTCCTAGTTGCTAAATTTGTATACCAATCACTTTATGGGAAAATATTTTTTGTGTAAAACCTAAATTAAAACTTTGGAGGAGAAGAAACTCATGTAGATTGTGAAGTTTCCCGTGTTCAAAGAAAATGAGTGGGTTTGATATATATTGAGTTGGGCGCATGCCAAGTTCATGTGCTTAAGTTAGCCTTTAAAGATTACAAAGCAAGTTATAAGGATAGTTACTAGTTTGAATTCATCTGGTGCATTGCCCACATTGAAAGCTATGAAGAATCAAATAGTTACAAATGCAACTGGTTCAATGTTCGACAAGAGAGCTATGATGATTGATGATATTATTGAAGTGGATGTGAGATTTTCTTCTATGGTCATTGGGTACAAGATTTATCACTCCTTCTAAGATAATTTTGTATCTAGTACAAAAATCTATGTAGCATATCAGATGGTCAAAGAGAATATAAGATATGACCTATGAGTATATGCAGAATCATCATGGAAAAAATAGGCCCTTAAATGGCAAAAAAATTAGAAAAATCAGAGTTAGGAAACTTGATGTAAAAATTTGAATAAGTTATCTATATTATTTAAAAAATATGTAAGAATAGAATCTATAGCAAATTGAATGTAGTTTATAAACTACTAGGTTTATTTAAAAAAAATCTATTTGGTGAAAATTTGAAATTTCAATGCAGTAGTACTTAAATTTTAGGGAAAAAAGAAGTAGGTGTTTGTCTGACCACCCTAACCACAATAAAATGATAATATTTTTTACTAATATTTTAGATATAAGTAGAGGACTCATATCTTGATCTGATGTATATTTTTTTGTAATTTTTTTTCAAGTAAATAACTAATTATGATTTTTTTATTACAACTTTTAAAAAATATAAAAACTCATGCATCTGACCACCTAAACTTAGTCAAAACTTCATGAAATTATTATTTTTTTTTAATCCTATTGTATGTGAAGAATAGAATGTGACACATGTTTTAGATTCAAAAAATGTGATATTGTTTGAAAGCTATAGATTTTTTTCAATCAGCCTATCAATCAAGACTTTAGCCATAATACAAATAGAAAATGAATAATAATAATTTATTAATTTCAAAGTAAAGAATAATTTATATTGGTGGAAAGCTGGGAATCTCCTTTAAAAACCCTTTTTGTTCCATCAATTTTGGGTAAAATAAAACTTATCAGCCACATACCCCACACATACCCATCATATCATCACTTTTTGGCCCATCATGATCCTACACATACCCCTATGTGAGTTACTCTGAAGCTAGTTGTAGACACATAAAAATGGCCTCAACTTGCAAACCATATTTTTCTATGATGACCATGCTTCTCCCTCACATAATTAAATTATCTAATCATGTCCATTCCTCCATGATAATTTAAATAAAAAAATTACATTTATTTATTTAAATACATCACTGATCAATCCTTATTTCCTCCATAACATTATCATTTATGCTTGAATCAAATAAACTTATTTATTTAGCCCACTTTCCATCCCACCAAATAAATAATTAAAATAATTATAAATATTATCTTTTGTCTCATTCTCATTTATGAATTAAACCATTATTTAATTCATAATTCAACATTCCTCCATAAATTAAATAATTTCTATTTTTCAACTACCTATTTTTCTCCACCATTGATTTTATTATCTCCAATTAAATATCAAGGCTTCATTTCAAGGCTTGCCATAACTTTGACCTATTGTTTCCCTAACCCTAATCCTCCTTATCACATTGAATCCTGGCCTTTGATCTTAGGGCTTCACCAAATTTTAATCTTGACCATCCATTCTTAGTTTGAAATTCTTTAATAGGCTTTTTCTCAATCCATTTTACACAGACACACACACAAAAAGTTACACATAACATGCTTGAGAGCTTTTGAATACTTGAGCATAGATATTACTTCAATATTTTTCTTGTCTTTGGCATAGGTTATAGTTGCACTTCAATTTTGAGGGCAATTATACAGGTTTTCAGCAAGATGGAGAAGACCAATGGAGGTCAACCAATGGAAGCTTGAAGACTAGGTGATATTGTTTCATTATTTTTATGTTTCTTGCTTTCATTGTTCTCCATTGTTGTTGGGGATAAAAGTTATCATGTTATTTGATATTAATCAAAAAAATTCTCTATTACATTTGGTGAACCCGAAATCTCTGCATGTTATAAAAATCTCTTTTTCTTCTTTTTTTTTACATGTTATAGCAATCTATGCATGTTATTGAAATCTCTATTTTTACAAAGATTGCTACCTGCTGTTATGGGAAGTTGTGTTCTTTATGAGACTATTTTATGCAATTCAAAAAGTGAAAGTAGTTTGAGGGTGTTGTAGTTTTTGTTCTATAATTTTCTTGTTACACAATCAGATTGTTTGCATGTAATAATCAGAACTATTGAGAGAAGTATGTGGTGGATTTCTTCATGTAACGTAGCCTACAAAAGTATGAATCAAGGATTGTACTACAAATAAAATTTCTAACAAATATATGCATAATCTTCTTATTAGGAAAAAATAGCATATTATGTACATCATAAGTTTTTGTGTTATACACATACTTGTTCTCTAGGTCCTAGAAAGATGTTTTAATAAATAAAGGACATCATGAAATTTTCTAAGAATAAATAGGCATATAAAGGATATCATTAATTAGAAATTATTTAATGGTAGTGTGCTTCTATTTGTGTTTTCCTCTAAATTCAAATTCAAAACATTTACCTAATCCTTATTTGAATAGTTCACTACCTTGTCTCTGCACCTATCACCTACCATTAATGCATTCATGAGAGCATAATTATTTGAGACATTTTGTCAAACATTCATGAGGATTTTTCCACTTTTAATGTGATGCCAATCTAATATTTCAAAGAAACGAAAAAAAAAATTGGTTCCCTTTTAGCATAGGCAGTGAGGATGTTGGCAAAGGTTGTTGAATCGGGATTCCAAGGCTTTTTCAACAAATCCATTTTGTGTAGTCGATCTGGTTGAGACACTTTTTCAAATAGTTCCAATGCCTTTTGTATACTTCCACATTTTTCATCGAAGTCTACTAGGCCACTTGTAACTCCAACATCTAATAAAATTTTCTCTCAACTATGCTTTGATGGATCGCCATACCCTGTTCCAAAATACCCAATTTGGCATAGCTTGGGTGGATGCTGGAAAAGGTTCTATGGTTTTTCTTTACACCTGCTAATCGCATTTGCTTGCATGCAATCAAGGCCTTATGAGAAAACCTATTTTGTTCATATCCATTTCATTCCATGAAACCTTGCCTCTTTGTGGTGTTTGCATCTCCACTCCCAAGTATTCCATGAGCCCACCCATCTTTGTGGTGTTTGCATTCCATACGTTGTCTTCCAAACTCCTGCACTCAACATACATGCTGATAAGTTTGTTTTGAAAAGGTTGCTCATGTAACAAATGAAAATTGGAAATTGGCTATGATTATTGATGACCTTGCTACTACGATGTCTCACTTTTATCTTCTTTCAACACCATCCATATTAGGGCTTTTTGTTGGGTTGAATTCAGAGAGTGCATTCATTAATGTTTGTTGATGTTTTTGCTTTCGACATATTGAAGCATTGCTTTATCAAAAATATTTTTGAAGTGTTTCCCAATCTTGTGACATTAATATTGAGTAACTGAGAGTAGCACTTGGTCAACTATGAATGTGGGCTAGTAGCTGGAAAATGGAATGCATTCATTAATTTGGCTGGACATTTTTCTTTTGAAATATTAAAAGCATTAATACACATAGATCTCAACTACCATTATTAGCATACGGGTTTCAAATCTCTTCATTATCTTTGGTGTTGACATTTTCCTTGTTTGAAACTTCTGCCTCAAATGTTCATTAATTCAAATACAGTGCCAAAAAAGATGATTTAATAAATGAGGCTTTCAAGTTTCTTCTTTTGTGATGAAATTCACAAGTACATTGCTGGCTCGTGACATAGAGAGACATCCTTCTCTAACGTCAGAACCCAAATGTTTATAAAGAATATCCAGCTTCATGGCAACATGATTCAAATCGACAAGAATCTAGTCTTTAGCTATTATCTAAGTAGTTACAAGTTTCAAATCTCTCAACAAAGAGCACCCATTATGATAGATATGGTCTAAATCTTCTTCCACAGTCAATGCTATTTCAGACAGGCTTTTTTTTTGGTAATATTCTCTCTAAATGAAAGGAGACATTGCAGCACAAAAAGCTTTCATGAGATCTCTTACACATTTGTAATAGTTTTTTTGGAAACTTCCCCAAAAGCTTTTGGAAAAGCTTTCTTTAGCTTTATTTAGATTTTCATTTATTTAGCTTTACCTTTATTCTCCTTCACTTAGTTTCATTTAGATTTTAATTGGTTAACTTAAATTAAGTTAACTTCTATTTTTTTTCAATTAGCTTTTTATTAGATGTGGATCTTTTAGATTTGCATTACATTTAGATTTTATTTAAATTTTTTAAAGATTTTAGATTACTAATTTTTCCTTTTAATTAAATTTAATTTAGATTAGAGTACTTTCATTTAGATTCTTAATTTAAGAGTAATGGCATTGTTATTTAGATTGTTAGTAATTTAATTTAAATTAGATTAAGTTTATATTAGATTTTAATTAAATTATAATTTAGTTTAGCTTTCTAATTAGATTTTTAATTAGATTCTAGGCTTTTCGTTTTTTTATATTTTAATTAGATTTTAGATTTTAATTTTGCTTAGATTTTCATTAAATTCTATATTTTAATTTAGTTTATATTTTAATTACATTATTTATTAGATTCAAGATTTTTAATTTAGATTTTTAACTTGGATTTTTAATTTATATATATATATATATATATATAATTTTAGATCCCCATTTTAATTTAGACTTTTTTTTAGATTAGAGTAGATCAATCTTATTTTTTTTCATTAATTAAATTAATGTCTACATTTGGTTTCTATGATTAATCTTTGACCTTTTTGTAGGTTCAAATGTCCACAATTCAAGATTTTCAATGTCAACTATCGCTTGTCAAAGATTGGAGACTCCAAACTATTAATTGTGTTTTTGTAGGGCTCTCGCTTCACTTTTGCTTTATCTTGGTGTTTTTTTTTTTCACTTAGAAGGATTAGCAGGCCTAAAAATAACTTGAATGCTTGAGTTGACATCATAAGCATTGGATTAAAATAAACAAACTCTTTGATGTGTTTTCCTCACACTTCAATTTGGCTATTTAAATTAACAAATGCTTTCAACTTGTGTAACCTTTGATTCAATAATAGGAGTATCATCTCCCCTTGCGCACTTGTGTGATCCTGGGTGCAAGAGAAATTGTTATTGACTCTAGGAAATTGGGCCTTCCTTGGTAGGAAAAAATACTCACCCCAAGGCAACTTAGACTGAAAACAAAGCTCTTTGGCCTAGCTACCCCCGACTGGTATATAAATATGAATCCTAATGGAAAGCCTAGGATTATGAGTGCATATGTGTCATACGGATAGAGTAGTACTCCCATAAAACCTGTTGAGTATAACCTCTTTAGGATGGAGTGCCACCTAATTGGTGATTAATCTCTTGCCCATGTATGGCCACTCAAATAAGGGTCTCAAACTAAATACTCTTGTGTAGTAGCCAAAAAACTTCTATCCGCTACCACAACAACAATCATTTTGAAGGCATCCACATCTTCACATTCTTTAGTAGAGGTGATCAATGTGCCATGGGAGTTTTATGGGCACTAGAAGCTTTGTTAGCCTAATAAGAGAGTGCACTGGAAGGGGGAGCCCATGCAACCAAGCTTCTAGATTCACATGCTAAGGATATGTGGTTGGGGAAACCCAAGTAGAAACTAGTAGATATTTTCCTGGCCTAACCATAGGATTGTGCTTATCTTTATTATTCTTGATTATACATTTAAAACATCGTGTTTTCCAAGTGTTTTATGGATTCTCAAATAGTATACACAATAATAAAAAATTTGGAAACAAAACAATCAACTTCAGATAATTTAGACTTTTCATCAAAACATAACAAAATTGAATTTGAATCCAACAATTTTTCCTACTATCAAACATCTTTTCTAGAAGTCTTTATTAGAAACTAGAACTGAAATTGCTCAAAATTTTCATCATTCAACCATTAGCTTGCATTTTTACCTTAGGTTCAACCTTGTTAATTTTAGTTGGATTCCTTAGGCTTCCTAATCATTCTTTCCTACATAGATTTTTCCTTAGGTTTTCATCTTTACAAACTTTGGATTAGGCCACCTCACCACACTTTGCAAAATCATTACCTTCAAGAGTAGGTAATCTTGGGACTTAGTCACCAATTTCATTTTCAGTCATTTTCTTTTTTGTTAGAATTTCCAACTCAATAGTCTAGTTAGGAAAACTCACTAGTCATTTTGACCTTGTCACTTAGTCCCCTTAATAAGTCCTTTGATAACCAAAATTAAGACATAGAGTAAGTTAGAGTGGTTAGGAAAACCTTTCTCCAAATTGCATCCATCTTAGTCCATACTTTGCATATTTTATTCTTAAAAATCCAAAAATATTGTTTACCCTAGTCCTCATTTTGCACCTAAACATTACATTAGTCACCTTTTTAGTCAACATTATCATCCTAGTCCTCATTTTACACCTATTTAATTTTATCACCTTGCATTAATCAACATTGTCATCCTAGCCATCATTGTCACCTTGACATTTGACATCTTTCTTTGGCAATCTTGTCATCTTGCATCAACCATTTCCTTAGGAAAACATCATAATCACCTTGCATTGTCATCCTTTATCACAAAAACATCAAAAACATAGACTAGTGTCATCCTTTCATTTAGTTGTCATAATCATCATCTTCATTTGAGCAATTCCCTTTTATGGTGGAAACTAGGCTTTAAAGAAAGAAAAGGAAAATGACAAACTTTAGACAAGACTTCAACACCAACACCAACACCAAAGCTTATGACATGAACCAAGACATGTCTTTTAATGATCCATTTACCAACATGAACATACAATCTTCCATGAACCTACCAACATCCTCTCGAAATCCATTCAAACCATTCATATAGAGAGACCATAATGGACAAGTATTAACTGAGGATTTAGAGATTCTAGCCCAAAATCCTGATGTAGCTTCATTTGTAGAGGACTTGATCTTGAATGATGTTGATAGATACCTTGCTATTCTTTTAGACCAAGGGGAAAAACTACCAAGAGGCTTTGACATCAATACCATAAGACCTTCTCTAGAAAACACGACACAAAACTTAACACCCCAACAAAGCACAAACAATGCCTCCAACAATAACACTATTGTCACCACACAAATTGCTACAAGAACCATAAATGTTACATCTAGTGGCACCATAAGTCAAAACACCTCCAACTCAATCACTGTAACATTTATTGGAGGAACACCCACCATGCCACAAGCAATATCACAATCCATGCCTACAATGTCAATGACATCTTCACAAACAGTTGGAACTACCCTTAGATCTACATCAATGGGGGCAAGTTGCTCAAACCCCATATTGGGAACTTCATCTATGACCATAGGGCATCATCATAAAATCCTTATGTTGGAACCTCATTCAACCCCTTTGGAAAAAATAAACGATGTATTCTTATTAGAGGTCCCCAACCAAACATTAACACATCATCACAACTAAATAGCAATGCCTCATAGGACAACATACCAACATCCCACATGGATAATTCCAAGGAAAAAATACCAGTTCATCCCATAGGGACAATTCTTCCAATATGGACAAGGAACTCAAATGAAACAACAAATGAATACCTTTGGGCACCAAAATAGTCAAGGTTACCAGATCCCAAAAATATTGATAAATATGGTTGGATTGCACATCCCCACATATTCATCATAGATCCACACACAACAACACATTCCTCATCAAAATTAGCAATACCAGCAATCGCCAAACCAAAACATATCATACATTTCACAACACATGTCACATTCAAATCCAAACATTCTATCACAATCAATGGGGACTCAAGGGATACCCATCACTCCCATGTGTGATGCAACCAATAATCCCATAATAGATGCATTGGAAACCAAAGTGGAAGACCTCCAAAAATAGATGGAAAACATGCAAACATCCAAAAAAAAGCCACAAATGTCATATGACCTATGTCCATATCCTATTGACACAACTTTATACATGCCACCATTTCCTCCTAGATATGTAGCACCAAACTTCACTAAATACAAGGGAAAGACAAATCCTATTGAACACGTTCAAGAATTCATGACCAACTATATGGAAATTGCATATGAACACACTTACTTGATGAGACTCTTCTCCAAGAGTCTAACAGGACCCACACTTGAATGGTTCTCCACTATGAAGGGGATAAAAACATGGAATGAAATTTGTGAAAAATTTGTGAAAAATTATGCCTATAACATTAACACAGACACCTCCATCACTAGCTTATGCACACTTACACAAGAAGAGGCTAGTGAAACTTTTATCCCATTTACACTTGAGGATCCAAAACCATATGAACCAGGGTAGTTTAAACCATTTTTGTGGGATGACAATGCACTTTGTGATTATCATCGAGAAAAAGGACATAAAACCTCCTCCTATCAACAACTAAAAGATTTGGTCCAAGACCTTATAGAGAATTATACCATTGAGATAGGTGGACCACAATTTGCATCTAATTCGGACCATACCATACATAAGAACCCATTGCAAGACCATGGTTCTAGTAACCCTTCGACATCAAAAGCCAATAACAATAATTGAGTCAACCATGCCCGTATTGCATATGACTATTCTAGTGGACCTATCACAAATCATATTAGAACAACTGTTGAAAATGTCAACACAGTTACTATCAGAAATGCCCCTAAATGAAATGTCACTACCCGTGGGGCAAAAGTCACCATAGTCAACCCTTCTCCTTAACTAAAAATTCCCAACCTAAACGATATTTTAACCTCATTAACCAAATTTTGGAAGACACTTGCATGGATTTCTATACTTGAGTTTCTACGCATTTTCCCAGTGCATAAGGCTATACTCAACCAAAAATTACAAGTCTTTTGTTCCCCAAGACATTGATGTCAATCAATTTGAGGCCATGGTGGGATATATGATTGCTCCTCACCATATAACTTTTTCATACCAAGACTGCTCATCATCCAAATCCAATCATAATGATGCCCTTCACATTGAATTCTTTATCCATAAGCATAACATCAAACAAGTGTTAGTGGATTGTGGAGTAGGACTGAACATATGCTCCTTAAAATTGGTTAAGGCCCTAGGATATTTTGATGCTTGTGTAGATGTTGCAAAGAGCATTATTATCAAGGCATATATGATGATGAATAATGTTCCTCTCGGGGTGTAATTATACTTCCAATTCGTATTGGACCACTCATTGTGGACACCACTTGTCAAGCCCTAGATATAAAACTTCCATACAATATTCTACTTGTTCGACCTTAGATCCATGCCCTGAAAGTTGTCCCTTCCACGTATCACTAGTGTTTGAAGTTTCCCTTTGATGACACTGAGATTACCATATATGGAGACCCTGACCCATTTCAATATTGTACCAATTTGAGAGGTGTCTCAGAGCGCCAAGTGCCTATTAAATGTGAAGCTTTGACATCTTCATCCTCTAAATTCCTTGACCCTTCAACACTTGCAAAGCCTCCCACATCCACATCCACTACCACAACATCCACTTTTGCTTCTTCAACAACCATGACCACCTCTATGACATCTACCACATCATCCATCTCCCCAAGCATCAACGCAAGTATTAAGATCCAAGACCAAGGGTGTGGAGAGTATAAGTTGAGTATGGCCTATTGCATAATGAGGATGTCCACTTGTATCCCTAGGTCTATGGAAAGCCTTGCTTCATGTTAGAGTGAAAAGAAATTTTTAGAGTCCCTCTAAAAAAAGTATTCATAAAGTGGGGTGAAATAAGTCAAGAGGACATCAACAACGTGCTATCTTGGATTTATAGAGAATCAGAGGATCCAACTCCCTTGCCAGTAAAAATATATGGTAAAGGATATGAAATGATAAAGAAAAAAGGCTATGATGGAATTATTGGCCTCGACAAGCACAAGACAGCAATGCGAAAATCTCTAGCACCAAAAGGAAGACCTAAACATCTTGGGTTAGGGTTAGAACCATGAGAATCTAGTAATCATAGTCCCGATGTGCTTTCTAGCGAGAGAGTAAATGCTCCAGATTGTGCTGAGACAATTGAAGATCCCCTTTCTAAAATGGACTCCCACAAATGGGAATTTGGCTCCCAACGATCCATGAGTGATTTTTTCCTTCAGGACTTGTTCTATGAACCAAGAGAGCCTACATTTGAATAGAGATTCTTGAAAATGTTAAAAATTGACACAAAACCAAACAACACCAAGTATGGATCCTCTTCTACTCCCATTGACTATAATCCTAACATACTCATCTACCCTACTGAACCTAATGACCATCATTCAGATTCATTTGAATTGCCGCATGACACTACTGATCTAGACTCTACTCCCTTTGTTCCTTAATTTGTTGATGAGTGTGAATCAAGTGAGGTAGAGTACTTGATAGAATCTGATAAAGAGCCTAACAATGACAATTTTATCTTTAACCTCTCTGAATCTGTCAACATGCTTTTTGCATCCTACCCACCATTCACCAATACTGATGATTCCATTTCCTTAGTCTAGCCACAAATAATCTATTGGGATCAACATGGCCCGCCAGTTATGGACATATTTGAAAATGACGAGGCCATTGTAGAATTCATGGGACTGCATGAGGGTATACCAAGTGGAGAACACAATGCTAGATTTTCCATTGACCTAGATTATGTTGCTTACTTTGGGGAGACTGCTCCATCCTCTAGTCACAAAATGAAAAAATAGAAATAAAGAAAAAAATGACACATCTTTAGGTGAAAACCAAAAGGCACCTTCTGATGATAAAAAAGTAAAAATAAAGAATGTATCCAAAGGTAAGGACTTCTCTGAGGCACCTAAGGATGGAGGATTGAACTTTCTCCTCGTAACTCAAGAAAAATTGGCCATGCTCATAGAGGACACTATGGAAGTAAACATATCTACAATAGAAGATCCTAAGATGGTCCTCTTAGCAACATCTTTGATAGAGGAAGAGAAACCTATGTTCCACAAATTCTTTTCAAAGCATAAGGTCAACTTTGCATGGTCTTATGTTGATATGCCTAGGTTGGATCCAAAACTTGTCTTGCACCATTTCCCCTTATTTTTAGATGCCAAGCCAGTGAAACAGAAGCTATGAAAGATGCACCCACAAATCACCTTGTTAGTCAAAGTAGAACTTAAGAAATTGTTAGATGTAGGATTCATACGGTCCATAGACTATGCTAAATGGATATCAAATCTTGTACCAATCACAAATCCAAATGGTCAAATCCACATTTGCACAAATTTTTGGGACTTGAATAAAGCATGTCCAAATGGTGACTTTCCCTTCCCAAACATTGACATCATAGTGGACCTTACGACAGGATATGAGATGTTGTCCCTCATGGATAGTTTTTCTGGTTATAATCATATTCATATTGCCCCTGAAGATCAACACAAAATGACATTCACATGTCCTTGGGGCACATACTATTGGAACATCATGCCTTTTCATCTTGAGAATGTAGGTTCCACGTATCAGAGAGCCATAAAAACCATATTCCATGACATGATGCATAAGATAATGGAAGATTATGTAACGACCTTTTGGAAAAATATTTGACATGAAAAGACCACTTGAAGGTGTTAGAAATTTTTTTCTAGAGACTAGAAGAATACAAGGTCCGCTTGAATCCAAAGAAATGTGTCTTTGGTGTGACATTAGGAAAACTTTTGGGGTACATTGTTTCTCGTAGAGGCATTGAAGTTGATCCTGCTAAGGTGAAAGACATATTAAACATGCCTCCTCAAAAAGGGTTAAGTGAACTCAGGACATTGCAAGGAAGGTTACAATCCATTTGACGCTTCATAGCACAATTGGTAGAAAAGTGTCATCCCTTTTGTGTGGACAGATAAATGTTAGGACCCCTTCCAACAAATAAAAGATTATCTACTATCACCACCTATTTTAATGCCACCAATCGAAGGGAAACCTTTGAATCTATAAATTTTTGCAACAACTTTAGCACTGGGGGAATTACTAGCACAAAATGACCATGAAGAAAAGGAAAGGTCCATATACTACATTAGTAGGACACTAGTCAGATATGAGATAAATTACACAACCATCAAACATGCTTGCCTAGCAGTTGTATTTGCTGCTCAGAAATTAAGAGACTACATGCTAAATCACTAGACACACTTAGTGGCAAAGATTGATCCCCTAAAATATCTCTTAAGTCATGCAGCATTGACAGGTTGTCTGACAAAATAGGTAATGATCTTGAGTGAGTACGATATTCAGTATGTTGAAAGAAAGGTAATAAAGGGACAAGTGATAGTAGACCAACTGGTAGATGCACCTATACATGGTGATCATCCACTAGTAGCAGACTTTCTAGATGAGTCAATATTTCATATAGAACCTAAGTCACCTTGGAGGCTATATTTTGATGGATCTCATACTAATCATGGCTCAGGGGTAGGAATATTGTTTATCACCCCTCAAGGAGACTCCATCCCTAAGTCCTTCTGCATTGCTTTTCCTTGTACAAATAATGTGGCAGAATATGACACACTTGTCATAGGACTCAGAATGGCCATCAAATGGAAAATTAGAATGCATCATGTTTATGGATATTCTTAGTTGGTCATTAACCAAGTCAATGATGACTATGACACTAAGGATGCGAAATTAATGCCTTACAAATGAATGGTTGACAAATTTCAAACATATTTTCACATGGTGACTTTTGAGCAAGTTTCGAGAACACAAAATAAGGTAGCAGACATAATGGC
Source organism: Sequoia sempervirens (assembly GCA_007258455.2). NCBI lineage: Eukaryota > Viridiplantae > Streptophyta > Pinopsida > Cupressales > Cupressaceae > Sequoia > Sequoia sempervirens. Next base: position 16,335,356 of record VDFB02047144.1, on the reverse strand, counting down.
CACAATTGGCTCTCTCCCGGACATTCCTAGTAATGTGCCTCAATTTGAATTTTTGGTAGAACAACTTTTGGTTCCTACATATGACATACCATAATAAAAAATCATTTGTGAGCTTGTTGGTCCCAATTCTCCATGGTATCAAGACATTTATGACTACCTCAAGTGCCAAACCCTTCCCCCCAACTTTTCCAATCACCAATGAAGGTTATTTATCTAAAAAGCTGCTAGATACACCATCCTTAGTGACACCCTTTACCATTGTATCTTTGATAACTCCCTTCTTCAATTTCTCAACATTGACAAGGAATGAATGACCTTGCAAGAGGTACATGAGGGTTTCTATAGATCCCATTTGAGTGGTCCTACTTTATCCAAAAAGATAATGAGACTTGGGTATTATTGGTCGACCATTGAGAAAGATGCATTTGAATTTTTTAGAATGTGTTTCCAATGCCAGATACAAATTGACTTGATTCATTCACCAGTTTAGGAACTTCAGTTGATTACTTCTCCTTGGCCCTTCACACAATGGGGACTTGACGTCATGGGAAAGATCCATCCTACCTCGTCCAATGGCCACAAATTCATCATTACTGCCACTGAGTACTTTACAAAGTGGATCAAAGCCATCCCACTCACTTACATTACTGGCAAACAAATTTCCAAGTTTATCCTCAACTATATCATCTGTCGATATGGTATTCCATAATCCATTATCATAGATAATGGTGTCCCTTGAAAAATTAGGATTTCTATGAACTTTGTGAATGCTTCCATATCTGACACCACTTCTCCACACCTTACTACCCATAAGGAAATGGTCAAGTTGAGGAATCTAATAAAATGATCATCAAACTTCTTAAGAAGATTGTTAATGATGTTGGTCATGATTGAAACATACAACTCAATCCTGCTTTGTGGGAATGTTGCACTAGGATCTATACTCCCAGTGGAGCCACTCCATTTGCCCTTGTCTTTGGAGCTGAAGCCATCTTTCCTATAGAGGTTGAAATTCCATTCCTACGACTCTCAATGAAAGATCTAATCACTGATGAAGAATATCAATAGTCATGACTACATGAATTAGAAATGCTAGATGAACGAAGACATAATTCCTTGAACCACTTATAGGAATATCAAAATCATCTTTGCAAAAGCTACAACAAAAGAGTGATGACTCATAAATTTGATATTGGCGATGTGGTTCTCATGCAAAATCCTAAGAATCAGTTTGATAGAGAAAAACTAGGCAAGTTTGAGCCCAATTGGTTGGGTCCATACATCATCACTACGTCATTTGGTTTTGGTGCGTATCAATTGGCTACTCCAAATGGTGAACAATTGACAGATCTAATCAATAGTTTTCATTTACGCAAGTTTTATATATAGCATTGGAAAGTTTCGTTGACAACCATTAAAAATACAAAAAAAATGAAAAATACAAAAATATCATCACTTGGATGAAAACCTAGCAAACAAGCATCATGGTGACACCAAAAAAAATAAAAAAATAAAAAAATTGACAAAGATAAAGATAAATAATTCATCCAATAGTGAAAAAATGGCAAATAGGCATCATGTGTAGTCAGTCATTGCTTTGACGTCTACTATCACTCTATCTACCTTAGTCCACAATAAACATCCATTTTTCTATCATTCATCACAATGTTTCACACTGACATCATGACATTTCTTTCCATGGACGATAGTAGTTGACATTGAAGTCTCGTACACCACCTATCATCCATACAGCTCATTTCCTTTCCATCAACTTGACTAGGGGAAATATTTTATTATGAGACTATAGTGGGTATCGCACATGGTCTTGAAAATCATTAAAAGTCTTGAAAAAATCATAAAAAGTTTTGAAAAAAATCCTAAAAATCATTACAAGTCTTGAAAAAATCCTAAAAATCCTAAAAAGTCCTAAAAAAATTCTAAAAATCATAAAAAGTCCTAAAACAAATCCTAAAAATCATTAAAAGTATTGAAAAAAATCTTAAAAATCATAAAAAGTCCTGGAAAAAGACCTAAAAATTGAAAAATGTCATGGAGAAAGCACAAAAACATCCAAATAACATCACAAATCCCAAAAATAGAGTCAAAGTTAGTCATGCCAGTCATGTTAGTCTTTTTCAATTGTTGAACTATGAGGTCTCTGTGCATTTGCTATGTAGGCAAGGCCATCAGTCGATGTGCCCCCAAGGCCCCCTAGGTTCAGTCCCTTAGGGATTGTCAAGTCAAGTCAAAACATGTCACTTTATCTTCAATATGTTCATCCATCCTTGTCGAACTATGAGATCTTTGAGTGCACAACATAGGCAAGGCCATCTGTCGATGAGTCCTCGAGGCCACCTAGGCCAATCCTTTAGGGTTTGTCATTTTAGTCAAATAAGTCAAACATAGTCACACTTAGAAACAAGACAGTTATTTGAATGTCAAAATTCAAATCGTAAACCAATAGACAACATAATCCAATTAGTCATCAAGCCAAACATTAGTCAAATTCCCAACACAATGTCAAGCTAGTCACTTTATGGCCCCCTTCAAGATGTGTCCTTGCAATTAGACCCCTCAAAACGTCATATTCCTTTTCAGTATGTGTCTTTCTTGATGACAGGCTTCGCCACATAGTCATTGGCCTTTTCAGGATGTGTCCTTCCTGATGATAGACATCATCAAAATTTCAATACTATTAGACTATCAAATCATCAAATTGTCAAACTATCATGCAATCAACCTTTGACACACAAATTTTGGCAAACATATTGAATGGTTGTTGATTTTACTAGTCTATTTTGTCTTATCTTTTTATTGTTTGGTCTCTTGGGCATGTTACTAGCTCCCTCAAGAATGTCCCATGAAGGATTTAGAGGTGTGATGATGTCTCATGATCTATTTTTCCTTGATTGTTGTCTTTGGTGTGTCTTGAAAAAAATATTGGGGCAACTTGGCCCTTAGTATGAGTTAGGACATTCTTTGTTTGTGATTGTCTGCTTTTCACAAGTGGATGACCTTGAACACCTTGGTCTATATCATATCATGGTGTTTATTTCCCATTTGTCAATTTTACTACCCAATGATGATTATGCAACACCTATGATATTATTTGGTGAAATATTGAATTATTCCTTTTTCATCCTAACATCCATGTCTTCCGCGTTAACATTTCTTCTATTCCTTTACTCTCTAGTCCTCTCATACATTTCAAGAGCACACTCACATTCTTTCAACCCTCATGTCCTCTTGAGGGGGCATACAACTACCTCCTCATCATCCTTCCTCTCCTCACTTTCACACTCGAGCATTTGTTTTTTTACTTGTTTTCTTTGACACAATGCAATAGACTACATTATGTCAAAGAGTGGAAAAATATAGACACATAAAAATGGCCTCAACTTGCAAACCATATTTTTCTATGATGACCATGCTTCTCCCTCACATAATTCAATTATCTAATCATTTCAATTCCTCCATGATAATTTAAATCAATAAATTATGTTTATTTATTTAAATACATTACTGATCAATCCTTATTTCCTCCATAACATTATCATTTATCCTTAAATCAAATAAACTTATTTATTTGTCCCACTTTCCATCCCACCAAATAAATAATTAAAATAATTATAAATATTGTCTTTTTTCTCATTCCCATTTATGAATTAAACCATTATATAATTCATAATTCAACATTTGTCCATAAATTAAATAATTTATATTTTGCAACTACCTATTTTTTCCACCATTGATTTGATTATCTCCAATTAAATCTGAACCCTTCATTTCAAGGCTCACCCTAACTTTGACCTAATGTTTCCCTAACCCTAATCCTTCTTATCACATTGAATCTTGGCCTTTGATCTTAGGGCTTCACCAACTTTTAATCCTTACCATCCATTCTCATTTTGAAATTATTTAAAAGGCTCTTTCTTAATCCATTTTACACACACACACACACAAAAAGTTACGCATAACATGATTGAGAGCTTTTGAGTACTTGAGCATACACATTACTTCAATATTTTTCTTGTCTTTGGCGTAGGTTATAGTTGCACTTGAATTTTGAGGGAAATTATACAAGTTTTTAGTAAGATGGAGAAGGCCAATGGAGGTCAACCAATGGAATCTTGAAGACTAGGTGATATTGTTTCATTATTTTTATGTTTCTTGCTTTCATTTTTCTCCATTGTTGTTAGGGATAAAAGTCATGATGTTATTTGATATTAATCAGAAATTTTCTCTCTATTACACTAGTTAATTAAGAATCTTGGAAAAATCAAGAAGGATAAGAAAAATTCCTTCAACTATGGTAATTTGTTGCTATGTTTATTCTTCTACTTCATGAATGAAGTTCTGGGAGTTGGAAAAGTGCATTGGAAAAGTGATAAACTGGTAGCTATTCAAATTAGAGAAATCTTGTATGGAATTGGTGATAGAAAACCTAGAAAAACTGCTATCTAGGGTTATTTAAATAATTTTCAAAATTAAATTCAAGAAAGCGAAAGGATTCCTACTTCTTTTGTGTTAAAGTAAAAGGACACAATTTTCTTCATGGCTGATATTGATTAATGTTTTATGGAAGTTGTAGAACCTAGAATAGTGTGGATAATGCCTATGGGTTATGTAGTTGAGGAACACATTTTGGAGCTATATACTCAACACATGCTAAGTAAACCTCAAGATCTGATAGAAGAGAGGTTTGGTACCTTTAAGGAAAATGACATGCAAGTGCATGAACAATTGAAGAAGCCTATGATAACCAAAAGGTAAAAAAAGAAGTGGAAGCTTTTGCATAAAGCTTTGGTATATCAGCTGGAGTTGTAAGGGAAGATATGAGGAAAAGAGAACAAGCTGAAGCAAGAGAGCCAGCTAGAAATAAGTCTACTATTTCAACAACATCCTCTACCATATCTAGATCCACAAGGAGCTCTTCTCTCTCATTTGGTCCTACAAAGAAGTCAATCCCTATGAAAGCTCAATCCAAGACATCCAAAAGAGAAGGAAAGAGGAAGAAGGACAAGAGCACAAGAGTATATGTTGTTGTTTCAAAAGATGAAGAAACTAAATATGATGAAGAGGTACAAGAGAAATCAAGCATAAAGGATCAAAATAATCTAAAGTCTCTAAGGATAAGCCCTCTAATGAAGAGAAAGTAAAGAAAAAGATGAAAACTGTCAAATCAATTATGTCCATATAAGAAGTGGAAAAAGCTTTGATTAAGGATGGTAATCTTAGGCCACTTTGTGAATGGTATGACACCTTTGATAATGTCGGTCAAAGAATTATTGAGGAAGCCACAATAAATTATTTTAATAATTTCAATATGAATCTCATTGAAATAATGTCTAAGTTACCTAAAGGTCTGTATGAAGTTTTGGAAATGAGGAAAGTGAATGCAAGAACTAAAAAATAACAAATGAGAGAATAGATACTTGTTGATCTATGTCCAATGATGTCAATAGAAGAGATGAAGAAGATTCTAAATAATTCCAAAAGGAATTTTAATAGAAAGACAAGGGTGAATAAGCTGATGATTGGGATAACTAAAGAAGTCGCAAAAGACATTGTGAAAATCTTTAAGATAGTTCTATTGAAAAATAGATATAATGTTGTTTCTAAAGAAGTGCATAGTGAAGATGTTCCATTTGGTCCAGTAAATGAAGAAGGAAAAGAAGATACATTTGAGGATACTCCAAATCCTCTTTACATGCTCGATGCTAAAATTCCTATGGAGACTAAAGCTCCTAAAGAGATTTCAAGTGAAGAAGTAGAGATTCCTAAAGCAAAGGAATAACTAGTGTTTGAAGAGAAGAAGGCTAAAGTGGAGGAGATTCTTGTGGAAGTAAGATGCATTGCTAAAGTAGTAAAGGAGTTTTTGGAGGAGGAATAGGATGAGTTTGATCCTAAATTTATTAAGGTCCTATCAACTTGGCCACTCTATCTCCCATTTAGAAGTTGAAGGTAGCATCATTTAATCAAGCCAAGGAAAGGGACGAAATATTGGAATCTCATATTGAAGACAATGAGTCATCGAGTCTTGCATCTGGTATCCTTGAGAAGATTATGCCTACATATGTCAAGGATTCACCTTATTCTCCATTTAGTTAGCTGAAGAAACTTGTTAATTCTAGAAGTACTCACTTTGAGTCACTTGAGAAGTCAGCTATGGATAAGGTTCAAAAGGAATTTGATGCTAATAGGTTCAATAGATTGAAGGGAATGATTGCTAATGATAAATCTTTGTTAGCTACCTTTGTAAATAACATTAAAGGTTATTTGTTTGAAGGTGGAAACATTTACAATTCATGTTTATCTTTTCCTAAGTTCATTGAGGACACTGAAAATAAAATGAAGGAATTTGAGAAATAGTTAGCAGATATCTCTCAAGCATTTTATCATCTAATTATGTCTATTGGAAAGCAAGAAGGTCAAGTCACATCCCTACTTGAAAAGATTAAACGTATGAAACATGAAGAAGGAAAAATTGTTGAAAGAGTATGTGAGCTTGGAAGACTAATTGGTCCTAAGATGGAGACAATGCTTAGTGCATTTAAGGAAGCACAAGATGCTATGGTGGTTAGTGATCCAACAAACTTTGAGTCAGCATAGATACAATCTTACTTGTTTTGTGATCACATGACTATTTTGGAGAGTCTCAAAAAGTCTTGGGAAACTAGTTTGAGCTAGTTGGAGAGTAATTTTGTAGATATATTCAAGTTTATGTAAGTTGTAGAAGCAAGTTTGTACATATGTAGTTTGTTCATAGCAATTTTTTTTAATTTTTGGTACATGAATTTCCCGCCTTTTCCAATGATGTCACAAGGGGAGAGTGGGATAGTGAAAAATTTCATAATCATCTCAAAGGGGGTTGTGTTGTGATGTTTTGAAGGTTGGTAGTGTATTCATGTTGGTACGAATCTGACACTTAGTCATTTTTCACTAAGTGTTGTCATCAATGCCAAAGGGGGAGATTGTTGGAAAGAGACACTGGAAATGTCATTTGGTGTTGTCATTGATGGCAACTCTAGTTTGTGATTCGATCCGCATGTCAATATTTGTTCGTACTGAAAGTCAAATTGAAGCTAAGTGATTAGCTATCAAATTAGAACAAAGCATCTGATAGAATTACATTCATAAATTCATATGCAATTTTATGTTATAATTTTGAGTTTTAGATCTTAGGGAAGGTTTTTCAATGTATGATCTATGTTGTCCTTGAATCATGGATCTTCATATCAATTGTTATCTAAGTTAGAAGATCCAGTAGATTAATTTTTTGTTTATTAGTGCAAAAAGCCAACTAAGTGAATATAGTGTGTTGTGGATCTTCAAGGAGTAATTGTTGGAAATATTTTGTGTTTGAGAATGTTATTTTGGTTTCTCACTATGTTGTGGCCAACTTTGGTTGGTGCGGATTGGAAATTATTTGTGGATTGAGCAAATGATTTGTAAATATTTTATGTTTTATTGAAGATGACATGTGGTTGATTAAATCTTTAGTTACAAATATATATAAGTGATCATTTATATCATTTCAAGGATGGATGTATGAAGTGTGTTGATGTATGTTATGAAATTCAAAGGAATTGTAGAGTGATTATGCACAGTTTCACTTATGCAAACAAAGAATTTGTGATCTACATTAAAGCAAATAGAACATAAGAGAAGAATAAGACTAAAGGTCAAGAATGTGATTGATGTGCTTAACCGAAACTGAAATCAGGAATTAGAAAATGTTGTTTTCTTAGTTCAAATCTTCTAGATGTAATCCAAATGTTTTTTAAGACAGTGAGTCTTCTTTTTGTATATGAGTAGTGAGCTCTAGGCAATGTTCCTGAATGCATGTGCATTCCTTTTGTAAACACTTATATTTGAGTATACTCAGATTGTGGATTGACCTCCATTGTGGTTTTTCACCTAATAGGGTTTCCACATAAAAATTCTTGTGTTATGGTGTTGTGGTTGATTTCTTTGTGTTCTTGCATTTTTTTTTGCTTCAATGATATAAGTGGTTTAAAGATCAGATTAATAAAGTTAAATTTTACAGAACATTGATTCACCCCCCTCTCACTATTCCTTGATTCCAACAATTCCCACCATAATGAAATTCAAAAAGGGAGTCCTTATTAAGAGAGGACTCATTCGCCACCAAGGGCGAATGGGTCCTGGAATTTTTTCTAGGACCTTTCCTTCCAGGGATGAAAGATGATTAAAAACCCATTTGAAATATGTTGATAAAGGGGGATCCTATAGAGGGAGGACACACTCACCACCTATGGTGAATGGGTCCTAGCACCAATTTCTATGACCTTGATTTTTCCCAATTAAATGTTATGTACTTTTAATTGTGGGTGTCAAGATAGATCTTTGGGAGGTGTCATAAATAAGGCTAAAATTTGAATTAAATGGGCTAATTAACTCTAATTAAGCACCATTAATTAAGAGGGCCCTAGATAAGTGTAAAAGTGTGTTAGAACACTTTACAACACTTATATAAGGTAAAAATTAAGTTCATTTTATTAAAATGGGGCCCAATATCAATGTGAACGTGTTACAATAGATTACAACATTAAACCTATGAAGAATTAGGTTAACTCAATGACAATTATTCCCAAATCAAGGGGAAAAGGATACTTTTTCTGTTACTACAACTTGTATGCTAAAATGAGTGTTTACAAGTAAAATTTTCCAATGAAATTGAATGATACAAGATGCAAAATTTTAACCTATATGTACTTTTCACTAATGCAAGATTTAGAAGCCCTAAATTAAACTAATGTAAAGTTAATGCAAACTAGATCTAGGACTTACAAGGTTCTCCAAATCAGAAATTCAAGCGTCCAATGGTCAAGTTCACCAAAATGAACCAAAGGAAATAGGGTTCCACCTTTAAGGAGATGGAACTAAGGGGACCTATTTAACTTTTATATAATTGAGATTGTATTGAAGATGTAACAACAATAGAAGAAAAAGAAAAAAATAGTAACTAGAATGATTATAATGCTGAATTCAAATCATAAAATGTTGAATTCTAGATGGTGATTCATTATGCTCCATATTTTTTCAAACAAATATGATGTAAATTATAAATAAATTATACTTATACAAACACATATACATAGACTTTTTTTCCACATAGTGATCTAGAAGTAAATGATCATGTGCATCATATGTTACATGCTATATACTACTCAATTTTCTATTTAAAAATGAAAAGAGTTATCCAATTATAACCTGAGTCAATAATATTGAATGCTAGGCCTCCCTCTCCATGGTGTTTTTCCTATATAGGAACCCTTGTTAGAAAGTCCAAATGCAATCCCAAGAAGTCCTAACTATGTAATATACATGAAAGGAATATATATTTTTTTCCATTAGGGTTTCTAATCTTAGGAGATAGAATAACAATCTTCCACACTCTCATTCAAGGAAAACCTTAGAGATTTTAATCTAAAGTATGCAAAGGGAAAGAGATCTTGCAATAGGGCTATCCTAGGATCTGATTAGAAACTAAATGAGGGTTCACCACCAAGCCAGGGCTTGGAAATACTAATGAAATGCAAGATATAATGCTTAAACCTAATGAAATGCAATACTTCACTAAATGACCTAAAAATATATGTAAATCAAAACAAAAATCCAAGACATGAAAATTGTACACCTGGAAAGATGAAGAAGACTAAATTAAGGCTTCAATTGTTGAAATCACTAATTTTAATGTTGAGTGGGACTCATACACTAGAATGGAAAATTTAGTCCCAGATTAGGGTTTCTAGGTAGGGAATAGAAAC